>NQII01011758.1:0-26293 GCA_002778355.1 Clitarchus hookeri
TTTTTTTTTTTAAGATGAAGCTAGCCAATGATTGTGCGAAGTAAAGCTTATCTTTATGGATGTACCTTATCCCACTACTGGAAAATTACATGTAAAACAATGTTGCTACTTTGGAGAGATCTTCAGCAATAGCTGCCATGCTCGGCGACATGAGGGAACCGTCTGTACGAAGAGTCCTTCGCACGATGAAGCATTACGACATTGGTACTATGCAGTTTATGCAAGGCGATAGATTGAAGAACCACATTGAGAACTGCAAGGATTCTCGTCTTTTGAGAGCCAGCAAAATATGTCAATACCTTCTGCTGCAGCGATGGGCACTGATTCCACAGACGATTATGGTGGAACAGTTAATGCCAATGACGGAACGAGACACCTACGAGGTTTCGTAGTCAGAAAGAGTGGAATGTACACTTGCAAGTCGTTTGCGCAAAATTGACGAACTTCAGAATAAAGAGTTGNTTCGTAGTCAGAAAGAGTGGAATGTACACTTGCAAGTCGTTTGCGCAAAATTGACGAACTTCAGAATAAAGAGTTGTCGGTTCGAAATACTCATGATGACTGTGCGACCCCTACAAAGAAAAGTAAAATTTATATTGAGGATTAAATCGGAGGTGAAGACGATCACAAATGCAGCATTGATTATAATGACTATGAAAAGAGTGTTGATGAAGTATCTGATGAGAAGAACTATTATTCTCTCGATGTTCCCACACATTTCTCCAACGAGTTTCCTTCGGCAAGTGGTGTGAAGAAGGCAGAAGGCATCAATATTGCTCGTTACATATTTCCCGATGACCCGAATGAACTTATTTATAGACTCAGATTTTTAATTGAACTGCAAAAAAACGGGGATCTCTCACGCATTGTTGAGATATATTCAATCATCGATGAACTGAAGAATCGGGGTTATATCAGATACGACTGTTGGCTGTTATCTATGATCTGCAAACATCTGAGAAATGTAAAGATGACATGATCAAAATAATTATAAAGATAGATGTATGTAATGTATGTATACATATAAATGCCAGTTCAATTTTTTATATAGTCCCTGCTACTTCTCTGAAAGACTTATTAAACCAGTGGTGTAAACAATCGATTGCTTGAGTAGGTTTTAGATAACATTTATGCGAGCTTGTGCAGGAGGAGGGCTATGGTTTGATTTGAAGAATTATGTCTAACTCGTGTCGTTTAAAAAAAAAAGACTTCTATTTGACGAACGAATGAAATTTGGGGAATATTTTTAAGGAATGTTTCGCAACTTGTTAGTTCGCCCGTCCAGTTGGTTTGGTAAGTCAGTATTACCATTTTGTATGGTCAGCTGTGGTAGAAATATTTTGCTAAGATTTCGTGCGAAGAGGTTAGCTGAGAGACCCTTATTATAGACTTTTTTTTTAGAGATTTCCATCATCGAGTGTATAGGTGGTTGGTATTATGTCAGGTTGGTCTTGTCGGTGGTTCTAGTCAGTAATGCAGGAACTGGTTTTGTGCTAAGTCAATCTCGCCAGGAACCAGTCTTGGGTGGAGTAGGTCTTAGGTGGAATCAGTCGTTCGCAAGTATGGTTAGTCGGTATGGATCCTTGTTTCGACTAGAAAGTAATGGTCAATTGTATGAACTGTGATTTTTTTTCTTTTAGTTGTATGTAATTGGATTCAAGGTCAAGGTCGACAACAACCAATATTGTGGCTAAACGACAGCACCTATGGCGGTGAAATCGATAATCTACACACCAGCATCACATACATGATGAAAAAGAATGACAAAAGAAAAATAAATATGGTGGGTGGTGTGCATTCTACAGAATGGGCATTTTTGAGAGGGTAGGAGAGGGGAATGTTAATGCAATGAGAAACATTGGTGGCAGGTTGAATGAGCGTGAGTAATGATCCAATAAAAACACTGCTGGGTGGCAAAGCGAACACAAGCAATCAACCAATGGGAAACATTGGTGAGGGTCAGTCATCTGCTGGACATAGTGCTGACAGAAACTTCAGAAATCTAAGTTTTTTTAATAAATTTCGTAAATTTTTTTTGTAATTTATAAATGATTTTTAAATTTTTCTTTTTAACTTTTGTGATTTAAGCTTATTTAAGGTCATGTATATAGGGCCAAGGTCAAAGGTCAAGGCAGGTATCTTGGATTTAATATGGTGGTTGGGTGATGCTACAACATGGTGGCTGGTCGGCTTCAGTCCGCCAACCTCTCTAAGCTAATACGTTCTAAATTTTGATATTTTACGAAAATTAAAAAAAAATGTTTTAAAAAAACTTACATTTTAAAAATAATTTTTGGCATTTTTTAATAACTTGGGGGGAAAATTTTAATACTGTTTAGCGATTTTTTAATGTTTAAGGTTATCCAGAGTCATGGGCACGAGGTCAAGGACTTTATAAAATAATCAAGGTCAAGTTCACGGACATCCAACATTGGGTTATCCAACATTGGGTTCTTAGTCACTAAGATAATATTCTAGCCGACTTTTTTTTAATGAATTTATTGAATTTTTTACAAATTTTAAGGTTTTTTTTTTCAAGAACACTGGGGTCATGTTTACTGGCATCTAACATGGTGGTCGGAGTCATCGATGTCATTTTTCCCTTCAGTTTTTAAACAGTTTTTGATATTTTTTTAAGGTCACCCTAGGTCAAGGTTGAAGGTCAAGGTTAAGGCTATCAACACCTAATATGGCTGACGATATGGGCACTGGCCCACCTGGCAAGGGCCGGTCTTGTTGGGAGCTGAGTAGATTCACCTGTCATCGAACCTCGGACCTCCTACATATACATCTGTAAATTATTTTTTAAAATAAGTTTAAAATAACAATTTTTTAATTTTTACAAATTTTATAAAGTTTTTTTATATTGTTGGAATTTTTGGGTTGAAGGTTATTCAAGGTCACGAGTACAGGATTAAGGTCATGGGTCAAGGTTGAGGTCACCTGGATCCAACATGGTGGCCAGATGACCGGAATGACAGAGCATGAATGGCGCCTGGCGCATTTTCCCCGTGCCCTTGTGCGCAACTTCCTTTAATGATTAATATAATTCCGATATTTTGACGCGAAAACGAGGAATGTCTGCAAAGGGGGTTAAATTCATACAATTGCAGCTGACTGGTAAATAAATTAGAATTATCTTTTCGTAATCTTAAATGACGTCATAAATTGCTTTCTACATTTGAGTAAAAATTCTTTTTTTTTTTTATGTCCCAGTTTGTCATTTAACCTTATATTAAATTTTATTTTTAAATACAGCGCAGAGAATATTTTATAAAATTTAGGCAATAAAAGCAATTCATTTGTTCCAAACGCTAGCATATTTTTCTCTCGCAAGAGTACAATAAAAGCATTATTGTGTCATATATTTGGCTCATCATATCACAGAACTTTTCCGGTAGAATTTTAACTTGTTGGAAAATATTTACTGAACTGGTTTTCATGAAATGAATGCGTCATAGAGAATATCTGTAACCAAGAATCATACATCGCCAACACTAAAATAACTTAGGATATAAATAAAAAAATACTTAGAGTACAAAGAAAGTAAGAAGAAGAAAATTAAACTTAAAAAAAATTTCGAATGCCACAAATAGAAAATATGCGTGAAAATTCTCAAATCAGGCGAATCAAGAGAAAAAGCAAAAACACATTTTTGTTCTCCTGTAGTCCTACATGGAATATTAAGTAGCTGATACATGTGCCTTTAGGCAATAGGCAGAGCGTGGTGTGTTAATGAAATTCCCTGATTTTTTGTAACGGTGTTGCATCGAAGAACGAGCACCTGTTTACAGAAAAAAATTTACTGTGGTTGCTGTTCTACGGAAACTTAGTGGGAGCCGCTGACGAAGCCGCGGACGTGAACCCCACCTGGGTGCGTGGTGCCCCGTTTTACTCCTGCTGCTTGAGCGAGCGCTGGTTCTGGGAGACGGCTGGCCTGCTCATTCCGTCTTCGGGTCGCTCACCCCTTCCCCGCTAGACAAAAGATCTTCTGTGAGCATGCGTGCCATATGTGACTTCACCAAGGGGCGCCTCATACATTTCCTGACCATAGAAAATTGTTCCAGANATGCGTGCCATATGTGACTTCACCAAGGGGCGCCTCATACATTTCCTGACCATAGAAAATTGTTCCAGAGAACGACGCTGAAGAAATAAAAGGGTTGACTTCCTATCTTGTGGCAGAGAAGCAGAGAGCGACTCAAAAAATCACGGAACTCTGTTCCGCCGCAGGGTGATGGTGCGGAGGGATGGAGGGAGGACTGCTTTAACGTGTAATAATTAAAAATAGGTTTTTTCGCTACGGAAAATCTAAATATGTATAATGAAGTAATTTCCAATAGAACATGAGGGTTTTTTCTATATAATCTTTTATGCTTTTTATCATATTTTTTAAGGTGTGTGACTACCGTGTATTCTGTGATTTCTTAATTAAGAAACTTAAGCCTACGTCGAGAATACAAAACTGGATTAGGAGAAATAGCAATAACAGAATTAGAAGTAGCAACAAGTTCATTAATTGCAAATGTCTTCCAACATATAACGTGTCTTGAATCAATCTGACTCAAATAATTAACACCAGACACTGTACTGTTGCTTCATTCTTCTCAGCTTTATGTACAGATTTGCTCTTCAGGAAATGACTGCACACAATGGATCTGGTATTCTCGAAGTTTTTTTCTACAGACATCCTCACAACAGTACTGTGTCTGGTGTTAATTATTTGAGTCATATTGGTTCAAGAGGCATTATATGTTGGGAGACATTTGCAATTAATGAACTTGTTGCTACTTCTAATTCTGTTATTGATATTTCTCCTAATCCAGTTTTGTATTCTCGACGTAGGCTTAAGTTTGAGCTGTCCCCCAAATGTAGTACGAAAAAGTAATTGATGTATGTTGCTTTCACAAACCCTCCCGCTTTCCCACTTTGACCACTGACACACGATGAGGGGAGAAGGAGTGTTCTGTACTTTTTTCCAAGTGTCGCCAAGCTACCGGCACATCTTGCCCGCTATCAAGTTTGGCCGTCATGGCTCCAGGCTTCGCCGTACAAGGGTGGCCGAGGGTCACGTCAACAGCACGACATCCCCCTGTTATCGACCTGTACCGTCACCTTTCAGATTCTCGAAATGACATCACGCGCTTGGCTAAACATATTACAGCTCCATCGCCACTCGGGAAAAGTCACAGGCGCGTTCAGGAAACCACTTCGAGGCCCCAAGTTGAGAAACATCAACGCTACACACTATACTGTACGTAAATAAAGATGTTACCGTTCAAAATATGCTATCGCTCTGTTTGGAAGGCTTTACGTAATTTATTTTCTACGTAATATAATTAAATACGCGTTTGAAAGCTTTCTGGGTCACCTTCTGTTTAGACGAGATATACGTGAATATTTTATATAGTAGCATACTGTTAGTGGACACATTAACAGTTGTTAATCTTCCGCGCTGCAGTCGTAGTTGGCAACACTTGGCACGCACGTAGCATCGCAAAAGTTGGCTGTCCTGGACTTCCGTCATCGTGGAGGTGAGTTGGGTAATCGGGCAGGCTCGCTGCCAACTGATGTTTTCATTGTGCACAACATTTTAATTCTTGTTACGGACGTTTGTAGTCTTAAGGTCAAATTATGCAGTAAACATGAATATACGTGACCAGTGAACTGCGTGCCGATCCCTTTTGATAAAAAACATGCTCAACCATAGAAAATGTCATCATTTTTATGGAATGAGTTGTTTATCCTATTGGCTGTGCTGCACTACATCGGCAACAATTTGTTATTGAGCCAAAGTTGGAAAATTACGTCGGTTGAATATCAAAATGACACTATCTCCAATGCTGGTCCAACGTGGTAGTTTTATTCGGACGCCAAGTAATTTCCATTTTACTGACATTTCGCGATATTGGAAATGTGGTTTATGTAGTGCCAAAAAATTTGGATACACCTGTTTTAAAATATGAGGGATCAGTCCTCCTCTAAGTAAACGCTTTTTAATGAATATTATTTCTGGAATTAGCCTAAAGGTGACTTTCTCTTTTCTGTAAAAATATCACCTTATCACTTGGTTGACATATAGGAACTTCTCACAAGGTCCCTAACTTGCTGGCACCAATTTTTTTGTGCATTTTAGAACCTTTGTGGACGTTGATGTTAGCTGACCAATTTAGTTTGGATATTCTCCTGTCCCTCGCTATTGCATTCCGTCGCTACTCCATCGCACCCTCATTGTAGATGAAGATCTCGGATGTTTAATTGCGAATTTTTTTAATGTGTTAGGAAATTCTTAAATTTCTTAACATGACATGAAAAGAAACTCAGAAATTCCAAATATGATGGTATAATTACTTATGGCATATTTCTGACGTAATTATAAAGATTTTGACTTGGAGATTTCGATGATATCTCAAGAATGGTATGAAGAAATTTCTTGAGACACATGATTCGCCTAAGGGCGTCAATTTTACTAACTATATTTACATTTGCAGTTTATTTTAAAATTTAAGTGAATAAGAAAAACCACATGAATGAATACCAAAAAATTTATTTACGGAATTCTGATGAAATTGAAAAATGTTATGGGTAGTAGCCATATAATTTACAAACTCACGCCATTTTGTTTCACGCAAGATGTTTAAAAAATGTTTGAGGTTTGTTAATTTTATATCTGAAAATGCATTTCCCACTTATTTTCACTGTTATTGAAAAGGAATTTAATTCCGTATCACAGAGCTAAAAACAAAATCTGGTACCCATTTACGAATTAATTTTTGACACTCGAACAGCATTCAAGCCTCGTATAAATTTATTTTACTCAAGTCATAAGGTATTTTTCAGAAATGCTGAATAGAGCACAGACCGTTTATGTTGTCAGTTGCGATGCTAAAACGCAGGGAAAACCCCACCGCAACATTCCCTCCTTCTGTTGGGGCGTGAGAGCTTCAGCGGAAGCAAAATCGCCGAGAGGAGATATTCCTAATGCTATTACTTGCGGTAGAGTCGCGCTGTTTACACTTCTTAACTCTCGCTGTTCCTCTATTTTGAAAGAAAAAAAAAACGTGGCACCATGCTCGGCGAGGGATGTGCACAAACATCCCACCATGTTCACACGAGCGTCAACATTCCACGAGGTTGGTTCGCTTATCGGCCAGGGAGAGTCCCTCTTCTCCGTGCCTTCCCAGCCAGTAGTGACAAACATCTCCGACAAAATTTCGCAATGACATTTCGAAAATTCCCTCTCAGACATCCAAAACCTAGATAAAATATGAGGTACGACTGTATTCGTCTTCTGCCACGCCCTCAACACTGACTTACTCCCAAATCGCCAGTAAAACTCTCAACATAACGCGATTAAAGAGTGACGATCATATTTGTTGACGTCTGGTTTCTCAGAACAACCTAAATGTTTGTAATTTGTTTTTCAAATAACTGCAATAAATTCTTATTCTAAAAAATACGTCGTCAGGAGAAGGTTACTAACATTTCGTAGCACGATCGTACGTCAACAGTGCAGTAACCTCGAATCCCATCCACACCGTTTGGATTGTGCCGTTAGCAGAAAAGTAGTCCAATTATTAGATCGGGGAATTAGATACAGTGCGGTTGGCATGCGCACTCTAACCCATTCCTATCTAGCATTAAAAAATTTCAACAGAGTGACGAGGGTGCTCGTGAACGATTACGTAACGAGCTCGTCGCTAAATACGCGATGGATTGCGCCTGGCGCCCGCTAAGCATTGGAGTTCATTAGCACTGAGCAGGCAAGCACGTGGGTCGAAGCCCGCCATGAGGCAAACTTAGCTTCAGCTCCCCCGTGTACAGCCGGGGATCTTGAAACCCGAGATCGAGCTTGCCTGATAATGCCGCAGAGTACGTGCCTGTCTTGTGTTCGGGAGGTCGCGGAGTCGATACCGACGGGCATCACTGGCGATATTACTCTTCAGGTAGTTAACCATTCCTATTCAAGGAAAAGGGCAGTTTTAACTAAATGCGCGCCTTCCCATTCACTTCGTTATTAGTTTATGAGCGTACGAAGCCTTGGAGAAAAAAAATTCCTTAAATATTACAATCTAAACTCTGTCCATCTTCTGTTTGCTAGTCACTGTGGCGGTTTCTGCAGACACATGCAAATAGAACTCTGCCTCTATTCCCTCAGAAAGATGTTCTTTTTCAAGGAATAGAAACCCCTCGAATGTGTTTCATCAAAGGGTATCATCAGATTGCATTTCCACAATTAGAGATTTCGTCTTTGCGCGAAATGTATTTTCTCCATTTTCTACAGTACAAGAATATCAATTCTTCCCATAACGGGGTTACAAAATATGTTTAAAATTTTCCTAAAATCCCATGACTTTTAGTTTTGCCACAAATACTTTTCATTATATATATATATCATTATATATATATAGTTGTTTACAAAATGATTATAATATAAAGGCAACACATCGTTTATAATTTTCAGAGCACCCCCGGCCCTGACACTGGTTTTCTTTTAAATCAAGGAACAGCAATTCCTTCTCCAATAAATTCCCTGGCCTATCTCTCTGTGCAAGGGAAAACTCAAGCCTTATATTCAAATTTTCGTCGTCTTGTTGAACATTTTTCGACAATCCCGGAACGGAAAAGCCCCCTGGTGACGTCATGGTTGGCCGGCGCACATAGGGGTATTTTGCCAATCTAGGCGGTCCAAAGTCCATTTCACAGAACTCAAAGCAGGTGAAAAAAACAGATTTATAAGCAACTTGCATAAACAGGGAGCAATAGGCAACCCTTCCCCGTCTCTCATAGGCTGCGCCCACGCCGTAACTTTAGTCGAAACTTGATCGTCACTGTAAGTGAACGTCACGTTCTCGGCAGTCTAAGCGTAGCAGTCTCAGTTCAACGGTAAATATTGTTTGCTCAGTGTTTTTCTTCAAGAATACAGGCATGGATTTAGAAGAAGCAGGTTAGAACACATACTTTTTAAGTAGTTGTTGTTTTATTTATTAAAATAAGAATTATATTTTAGATAATAAAAAATGGGCTTCTGTTTTTTTAATTTTTCAACCACCTTTTTTTATATATTTTAAGGTTTTTCTGGTACTTCAGTGTGCGTCCCGGTTATTATATTTATTACAGTTGATAGAAAAGACCTTGTACAATATAATAATTTTTAAATTAGTCGCTGATACCCGCAGATTCTCGTCGTAAGTGTCAATCATTATGATAGTGAAAAATAACGGAACTTTTGATTTTAAATTTAAAGTAACTTAACTTGGTCTTTAGTTTGTTTAAGGATAATCTGGTGGCTCAGNTAGTTTGTTTAAGGATAATCTGGTGGCTCAGGAGTTAGAGTAGTGACTCGAAGATCGTTGTATGACAAAATGCAACAGCAAAACTTACCCAATCTTTACGAAAAATTTAAATATTTGGAAACATACATTTTATCGTGCGAAGACTTCTCTGAATATCGAATAAAGAACTTGAAGCAATTGTTTTCGTATATAAAATCTGAATTCAAGTGCAGGTAAGCAGATAAAACGAAAAAAAAAACATTCCTTAAAAATAATGATGAATGGCTGCAAAAAAACATTTTAAATACCGACAGTGCAACAGCAATGATGGGGTCCACCAACTAAATCCTTCACAGAGTTGAGTGAAAGAANACATTTTAAATACCGACAGTGCAACAGCAATGATGGGGTCCACCAACTAAATCCTTCACAGAGTTGAGTGAAAGAAAATAAAATAAGAAAACCGCAGATATCCGTACAGATGATGACATATTGATGAATGCTGCGCAGACACAATTACAAACTTCTAGGAAAAGAGTNCCGCAGATATCCGTACAGATGATGACATATTGATGAATGCTGCGCAGACACAATTACAAACTTCTAGGAAAAGAGATGCTTCCAATATACTGAAACAAATATTTAGTTCTCGAAAGCGAGGTACGAAGTTAAACAAAGCGTACTTAAAGTCTCAACAGGGTGATGAGAAACAATTAACCCCATTACGCGCTCTATTAATGTTTGAGGAAGCTGAGCTCTCTCGGCAACAATATGAGATAGTTAGGAGCACCAATAAAAAGTTGTATCCAAGTCATAGCTTGCTTCAAAAAGCGAATGACTGCTATCAACATACAGAGTCATATGAAGTGTCTGAAACATGCGCTGTANTCATAGCTTGCTTCAAAAAGCGAATGACTGCTATCAACATACAGAGTCATATGAAGTGTCTGAAACATGCGCTGTAGTAAATCTACAATATTTGCTAAACCATACTGTCACAAGATTATTAACGTATTTGGAGGAGGTTTTATATGACTTAAGTCCAGAAGAACGTACATTAGAGCTGATTTGCAAGTAGGGTTGTGATGGGTCACAACAGGCGCAATTCAAACAAAAGATGCAAAATGATGTTACTGAAGCCAATATTTTNAGTAGGGTTGTGATGGGTCACAACAGGCGCAATTCAAACAAAAGATGCAAAATGATGTTACTGAAGCCAATATTTTCGAAAGTAGCTTTGTACCTCTGCAATTAGTTTGTGGTACAAAAAAAAAAAGTTATATGGCAGAACTTATCCCCATCTTAACCACAATATTGTCGTCCTATTAGAATAAGATTTGTGAAAGAAACTGTTGATTTTACTCAACAAGAAATCGAATACACAGAAAACGCCATGAATTCTTTATGTAACACCGAATTTACGCTGAAAGAACAATCATATTCTGTGAAACACATTATAGCACTCACTATGGTAGATGCGAAAGTGTGTAATGCCGCCACACAAACAACCTCAACAATTAGGTGCTACATTTGTGGCGCTACCCCGAAGGAATTTAATCATTTAATCATAAAAAAAGGATGTTGATGTAGATGCACTAACATTTGGCTTGTCTATTTTGCACGCCAGGATTCGTTTGTTCGAAAAAATTTTACATCTTTCATATAAACTCCTTGTGAAAAAATGGCAGTTTAAGAACAGATGGTGACAAAGCCATTGTTGTCGAGAGGAAAAGAGAAATTAAGACAAGACACGGGATTAATAGAGGATGTGCCTAAAGCTGTATTTAGCAAAACTTCTAAAGGTAATACCAGCAATAGATTTTTCACCAATCCATAGTTAGCTGCGTAAATCACTGGTGTTGATTTTAATTTGATTTACCGAATTAATGTAATTGTACTATTTATATCAAGTGGTCACGAAGTCCGTTTACATAAATTTTCAGGGTATACTTTTGAAACAGCAAAGCTTTAAATACGTATGTATCCATGGCATCCTATGGCGCCTCTTTGCGCCAAATTCTTGTTCACTGTGCAACTGTGATAGAAAAAGCATTATTGCCGAGTCGGTTGATTTAAGAAGAAGCCGCTGAGGCACGGAATAAGCATTTTGGGCTCTACCGACAGAACTTCGCAAGAAAATTTTCATGAGAGTTATGTAATCCAGATATAATAAACAGGCTATTGCTAAGCTCAGATCCACTCATAACCAGCTTGAGACCAACACCCAAAAAGAAGTCAATGCTTTTTACAAAAGATTCACTGAAATTGTTAATTCCAACTGAGCCTAACTCTGACAACTACGACACCGATTTAGCGGAGGCTTCAGAAGAAAAGTAGATTGAACAGGATGATGAAGAACCTTTGTACTCATCATCATCGTAATTTTCCAATTTTGTAATTTAATGTTCCGTTTTTACAATATTAAAAATTTAATCCAAATTCACAGTTTTTTTCCATTAATATATGTGTGTGTGTGCGTGTCTGCGTGTTCTAAACCACTTTATATAGAACAAGTGAATTGTTACATATATCAAGAGTTAAAAGAAAAACTAAATAAATATTTTTGGCCGCCTAGATTGGCGAAATACCGCTATGTGCGGCATCACGTTATCGTGGAGACAAGCAGGAGAGTGAAGGGGCAGAAGGCGAGGCTTCGAAGCAGCACACTAGCGCGCCACTCGCCAATTGCTGTCCAGCACAGTCATGCAGGCAACAGCAGCGAGATGGTCAGTAGAACGGTCCCGTCGCACCAAAGGTAAGCCATGTCCAAGGCCCTCATATAGAAGCAAAAACCCAAGGTGGGGTGAACTTAGGCGTAGTTTTCATGTGCGTAGGTCGTCAAATCCCTCCTCCTCTGAGCTCGACCACGCCAGTGTTGCTCACGCGTCCAGAAACTCCCGAGGCGTCGGCTGGCCAGACCGTTATCCAAGGCTTATTTTCATGTGGATCGCGGGTCTCGAAGAGAGCAGCAGGCAGTATTAAAACAGACATGAGGACTCGTAAAACGTGATTTTAACCATTTTAAACATTTACACGATAGGGACTTCTATAAAAAACAATTTGCACACAAAATACCCATATAAAATACTAATTTACGAATCGATAAGCGTATTCAATATATATGTGTACTAAAGTTGGGCATTTTGATTATTCGTCGTACTTTTTGTACATTTCTATGCACTTAGTTCAACCAACACTTGAATATAAACCATTGAATATCATTTATACCCTTTAAAATGTCAGTAAATACAGCTCATAATACTGGAAATACACCAGTTCTTAAAAACACAAACTTTCTAAATATATTCTGATCATAAAACGTACGGGATTTTTAGGGGAAGGGATAACCCCTTTACACTGAATTTGAGGGTACATAATATTTTTTACATTGGGAAATGTGAACCTTTTCAGATTGGCTGGGATAATGTGAATCAATAGTCAATACTGTCACGGGCGCAAGGTAACTAACTATTTGGTACGGGCAGCGCAATTTCACGGCTAACTTAGCACTAAAAAAAACGTTTTTCAGCTGAGGTGATGAGCCTCGACTAGAATTAAATCACCTGGTTTGAAGCTGAAATTTTTTTTGGTGGTACGTAATAAGTTACTTGTCATGTGTGCCCATATTTCTACCCAATTTTTATTACTCACTAAACAAATGCTATGGAGTGACCGCACTGTTATTAGCGGGTGCATTAAACGTCTTCCCAAAAATACCTCCGATGGAGAATACTTATGTTCACTATGTACTATATTATTAAACAACAGAAATAGTAAATATAATACGTCTTCCCAGTGACGTTGCGTATCAGATTGGAAACTACGTAAGGAAATTTTTATGTTACGATTCAACCGTTCTATTACATTTGCCCGAGTGTGATACGGGTCAGTCTGCTCAATCTTTACCCCCCCCCCCCNGAAACTACGTAGTATCATAATTTACTACAAACACGGGCGAGTCAAAAGCACTTTATAATCTCTAATATCTCCATAACTACCTTACATATTTCTCCTGCCCTTATGGTACATAACGGATAGAATATTCAAAATTTGCTGAAACTATTTATGACAACAAGGATATACGTATCCAGAAAGTACTCCGGGTCAATGGACCCATCAAGTCCAAATAAACGATGCCGCCGTACCAGCATATTGCCCCTCTGGTTTTTTTTATTTTTCGGCTTTACATGCTTCATCCAATTTTCTAAATCGCTGCGCACTCCTGGCCACGTAAAAATAACACGTGTTATTATTTTATCCCGTCTAATGTGGCCCCCGTAAAAGAACACGCGATAATAATTAAAAACCATTGTCCTTAGTTTTTTAGGCACGAGAACTCTGAATTTGCCTCTCTTTGTCTATTCTCCTAGAAATCCTTTATAAACTACGTAACAAGAATTCCCATTTTTGATTTCAGACAATATCTGTTTACATTCCGTGTCAGTATTTTATTTTGGTGATATTTTTTATCAAATAAAAGCAGTAGGAAACTTTTGCAAGATATTAAATTCAAAAACATTTATACTAGCAGAAACTGAATCAGACAGATGACTGTCAACAGGTACCCCATTTTCCACTCCCTCAAACTTGTCTTTGAAATACATGCGTGACATCGCATCATCGATCTCCTTTACGTGATGCACGGTTTAAATTTAGACCGAGCAAGGCGCACGACCCAACGTGCCAATCTACCAGCTGGCTTCTGTGATTTGAACAACCATCTGAGAGCCTGGTTATCCGTAAATAAAGTAAACGAAGTATGATCGAAATAATCTGAAAACTTGTGCATTGCCCGCATACAACTACAACACTTTTTCTTTCGTAGATCGTAAATTACCGTTCTGCTTGAGTTAATATTTTACAGGCGCATGCTATCAGCACAAAATGTCCGTCTTTATTTTGATTCAAACACACCCCCGCGGCAACGGAACTTGCATCATAAAATGGGAAAAAAATCCCTAAGAAAAATTGGGCAAATGCAAGACAGGAGGATTAGCTAACCTTACTTTTAATGTTTGAAAAATGTTTTCTTGTTCTGCGTTACACACAAAAGGCACTTTCTTTTCAACTGATTTAATCGTTCTGTAAGATCAGAAAATTTTTGAATAAATTTACTATGGAAGACAACCATTCCTAAAAATTAACAACAAGTTTAATTTTCTCAATATCAGTGCGTAAAATACTCTCCGAAATAATAAACCCTAGATATCGCACATGTTGTGCCCAGATATTTTTTTCTGGGTTCACCGTAATATCAGCCTTCTTTAAAGCATCTAACACTGTCCGCAAATGTTTAAGGTGTTCCTCCAACGTGTTACTGTACACGCACACGTCATCAATGTACGTAAAGACGAACTCATACAGGTGCCGTCCTAACACGTGATTCAACACTCGGTACATGCATTGAGGCCCTGAATATACCCCCCATAGGCAAACGTGACAACCCCCAGGGCAGCACAAAACGATAACGGCGCTCTGCTTTCTAGATGTAACTCACACTGTAGGAAAGCAGAATTCAGATCAAATATTGTGAAATATTTAGTGATTTGGAAGTGTTGGAAAACGGTTATGAATCATAATACGATTTTTTATTTACCTTTCTGTGTTTACATATTAAACCGATATTGACTTGGTGTTTTTTTTTTCGGTAACGAAAATACGTGCTTTCATACGGAAGAGTGGATTCCTCCACAAATCCCTGTTCTTTTAAATCATTGGTTAGCTGCTTAAATATTTGCGTTTTGGGAGCAGGCACACGGTATGGCACGCACGCTATCTTTTAATTTCAATGCAAGCGGAATATCTTCACAATGGCCTACCTTTGACGTAGGCACATCACTATATTATGTTTTTATCTGGTCTAATGCTTGTACTATCTCTTCAGAATATTGTGACAACTGAATTTTCCGATATCGGGAAGGCTTCACTTGTAACTCTATATCAGTCTCAGAGGAAAAACTAAACTTCAACACTTTTCTTCCTGCGTCAACACGTGTGTGGGTACTACCCAAAAAATCAATACCCAGTATCACGTCGCGTAATATATTTTTAAACACACAAAAAGGCATTTTCCATGAAAACTGTTAAATTTTAATTTTTATTGCGGCTACAACATTTGATTTAATTAATCCGGATGCTGAGGAAAATACAACCGACTCTCCCCCTTTTAATTGTACGTTAACAACCGGCGCTTCACGCATAATTTTATTACAATTTTCATGTTTTATGAGAAACGCAGATGCACCCCAATCTACCAAAGCGGAAATGGTTAAATTCGCAATTATTAATGGAATATACAACAAAATATTCCTATTGTACAAATTATTGTTCGAAACTGCACCTAATCCCACAGGTTTTCCTCGCAATGGATATTTGAATTGCAGGCAACCGGGATAACTGCAACGGTAACAAATTACCATTTTCACAGGTTTTTGACCATCGGACATTTATTTTACTTCTTACTAGTTCCTGTTTCCTGGCGGTCCTACTATCCCGTCACTTTCGGCCCTTTTATAAAAACAGTTTTCCGTTGTATGATTTACCCGAAAGTAAATTTGACATTTCCATTTCGGCTCAACCTGCTCGGAATTTCCATCTCCTTTATGGGTTTCATAAAAACAATTTGCCGTGGGATGGTTTGATCGAAAACAAATTTGACACTGTCTCTAAGTCTTTAAGGTGTTTCTTTCTTATCCACTTTTTTCTTACAATCTCCAACGGTTAATTCTACTTGAATTACCAATGCTGACAACTCGTGCAACGTTTGCAGCTTTGTAGCAAATGTAAAAAATTACTATTTTTTGGTAACTATTTTCGCACATAGCAAACCCAAAACGTCTGGGAATTAAAATAAACATAGACAAAACTCCTTTTCACCCATACTTCTCATTAAAAGATACTGTTGCATTTATCATAATAATTATATTATTAACATACCTAACATTAATAGAACCATACTTATTACCTACCCATCTAAAACGCTGATTGGATTGGACTCAAGTAGAGGGATTATGGGGGATTTGGCACGTCGGGACCTGGGACCGAAGCTTCGGAGCTGTTCCTGCTCTGTCATTCGGGTCGGCCAACTTAAATCCATATGACCTTAACCTTTAACCCAAAAAAATCTAAAAAAAAAAATAAAATACAAAAAATACTAAAAAAAAAAAAAAAAAAATTGAAAAATTATAAATCATATTAACTAATTATTTTGAAATTATCTTAAAATATTAAACATTTATTTTAGAAAAATATTTAAAAAAGATTAATTGTAGGCGATTGTCCACACCCCCTCCAACCATACTCATTCCACCATCTTGGTAGGTTCAGTCCACCATCTTGGTAGGCATCACCGCCACTGTCCACCGTTTTGATCGGCACAGTCCGCAATCTTGGTAGTTGCAGTCCGCCATCTTTGTAGGCGTTACAGCCACAGTCCCCTATCGTTATGGGTGCAGCCGTCCGACATTTCGGTCGGTGCAGTTCGCATAATAGTAGGTGCAGAAGTTCGCCATCTTGGTCGGTGTAGCCGTCCACCATCTTGGTCGGTGCAGTCCGCCAACTTGGTAGGCGTCACAGCCACCATATGCTATCCTATTCGTTTTGTTTGTCAATTTTTATACATTATTGGAGTTTATCACTCACCTTAGTTCGACCGCCATATTGGTTATTTCGTTTGACATTGGTTTTAAATTGCTGGTTCTGTCCAAAGCACCGCGGCCAGCAGACGCCTGACACATACACCCCCACCCCTTTTTCAATATAATTAATTGTCCAATTTTCCCACCTCTAATTCTTATTGGCTAATGAACACCCCTTTACAATATATTTAATTGATGTGCCAATGGTTATCATTGGCTAATTACTCGGGTGTATTCGGAATCCTTTGTTCCGACCAATCGGTGGCATACTTTAATCGCGTGGGCGAGATATTTCCCCCCACCCACCTTAAACACACTTTATTAGACGTACCTTGAGCCCCCTCGGAAAATCAGTCATATTTCTTGCTCTTAGAAATGTATGCGTGTTGTCCGAGCGGCCATAAAATCCTTTCGGCCATTCTGGCATTTGGAAGGGTGGGCTTGCTTAATGTCTTGGACAAACGTGACGAGTAACCACGCCTGCCGAAAGAATTTCTCCTGGTCTACGCACCTTACGAAATTTCGACCGTATTCAAGTATTTTCCGGCCAACCTGGAGCAGGACGAAGACATACGTGACTGCCTCCCGTGCAAGGACTGTTTCGACGGTGGCACCACATCGGTTCCCAACACGCCGCATCGCAGAGTTATGTGCAAGACTCGCCGAGCAGCCCTCGCGGCGTCTGCGCATGTGGAAGAAGACTTTCCCGTTGAAAACGACGTACCCGTTGAAGACGCCCTCCCAGTTGAAGAAGCCTTCCCCATAGAAGACTCCCTTTCCGTAGAAGACGACGTCCACATGCAAGTTATCTACTCGCAAGCTGTACCCGTGGAAGATGCTCCCCTTCTAGAAATTGACTGGCAAGCACTACCCGGCGTGGAAACCAACCCAGAACACAGGTGTCCGATGTGTATGGAACTTGATAAAGTTTTAAACGACTTTGCAAGAAATTTTTGTACCTCGGTGTGTGAGCGGGAAATAAAATATTTTTTATGTAAGACAAAACGTCTAGTGAAAAAAAAAAATTGTTTGCAACATCCAAAGTTTTTGCTCGTTGAACTCGTACACCATCAAGCAGATAGCCATGACGTACAGTGACGAAGACGAGAAATCCAAAGTTCTCACCTTTTTACCGCAATGTCCATGGCAGCACCATGCAACAGGCCTGCCGCCTACCGACATTCGAAACGCATGGACTAAGGTGGGACTAGGGGAATATTCCGTACGAGTTGTTTCCGGCAATGCTGGACTCTGCCATAATTGCCTATTACCCTGTGTATGTGTTCGGAAGTCGCCAAGAGTCGGCGATTCACAACGCGTTCCCCATTGGAACGATATTTGTAGAACTCACAGGCATCGCCGCTGGCCGCCGTTTCGACAGCTAGTTGGGGAGTACGCCATAAGACTTCAAGAGTGCAAAAATCAAAGATATTGATGCGCCCCGTACAACGCTGATGCCCTAAGGTAGTGGAGTTATGATAATCCATGGTACATAAAATAAATATTACGTGTGTAAAGCCCTACAAGATTCAGAGAAGATACACGTGTGAAAAGTATTCGTTGTATTATGCAGATAAATAGTGATATTGTTAGGTGTGTGCATAAATAAAAGTCTTAAAAACAACATAAATAATTATACATTTTTTTAGTTTTGTCATGCTCACGTCAGTTTTCGAAACATTCTGTTGGTAAAAAAAAACATGTATATCAGATTTGTTATACCTTGAAGAAAATAAAATTTTTTATATATCGGTTTTGTTAAAATTTAAATAATATTATATTCTCTGAGACACTATACTTTGCAAACATATCGTATAAATAAACATATATATAACGCGTACAAACGTTATTATTAAAAAAAAAACATTTGGAAAAAATCACGTGTCGTGTACGGATGCGTTATGCTGTTTTCTGTAAATTATTATGGCTCGAATAACCCAAAAACAGACAATATTGGTGAACCGTTGTGGATTGCCATACGCTATACATGTGTAAATTGATCCCATGCCCCAACCGAGGCATAAACGCCCACCATTAAAAATATTTCCTCCCAAGTTTAAAATCAGGACATTAAGGAAATTTGACAGCGGGGAAAAAATACACATATTGTTACTCGACGTGCAGCGATTTTTCCAGAACACATTGGCAGCATATAAAACTTTTAACAAGCTTAAATAATGCTCATATAGTAAGTTTTGCAGGGAAAGAATTCTATACAGGAAAGAAATGCTGGCGTAGAGGTACATCCACCACAAATACAAAATCATTAAAAACAGTGACCTTCGGCAAACAAATTTCGGTATTTCATATATTCGGTTGCTCTCGCTTCAATAAAAGATATATCTGATCCGCAGTAAATCACCCACACCCAAAGCTCAGAGGCTCTATATACGATTATTCTAATGTATAATGTCTACATAAAAAAATTAGTTGAATTTGGTTAAATTGTTTTACGTACGTGACAAACTTACTTAAATTATTTATTATGCCGCCATTTTGAACATTGTTGTGTAACATATTTGAATCATGAAATTTTAAATTTACTATTGTAGCATTTATTAGTGAGCAAAATTTGGGTGAATTAGTTGAGATGTACCAGTGTAACATTTGGTGGGAATCGATTTGTTTGTTCCCCTAGATATGGCATGAATCTATCATATATTTAATATGGCAACCTTCATAAATGAATGACAAAAACAGTTATGCAGTAGCAAATTCGATGATTGTATACTGGCAATATACAAAGTTAAGTTAAAATAGAATACATAATTTCGTAGATATTCACGCAAAACTAAAATTATTTTATAGCTGAAATTCTAAATATAAGTGTATCATATTAAAAAATACATATTTTTAATATGGCCCACCACATTTCAACATATTTACCAAATTTTGATATAATGGGTTGATTGATTCCCGAGACATGATATAAGGTTCTCTATAAACTTATTTTATGGTTGTAATAGACACTGCTATTATACAAACATTAGTTGGAATTTGTTTCATTTATAAAATATACTGACATAAAATATTTATGTAGCCACTACTTTTTAAATAAGTGCCTGGCCCACTTAAAACATACCAGTTTACACCATCAGCTGCAGAAACATTTGTTTGCCAAATTTCGTAGGAATCTGTCAACTGTTTCCTGAGATATTAAATAAAAACTATTTATAATAGTGACGCTATCTTACAAAATGAATGACGAAGGAGGCTGAGTGTAGGTACTGGTGATAGTTGTAATATCTACTGACATCATAGAAAGTTAAGATTGAATTTATTGCACGATTTCCAAAATGTAAACTTTATAGCTAAAAATAACCAATTATCTGCCATTTTGAAAATAACTGGCTGATATACTTAAAACATGTAATTTTAGGTCATCTGCCGCAGTACTACTTGTTTGCCAAATTTTATAGGAATAGGTTAATGGTTTCTCGAGATATGACAAAAAGACTTTATTTATTCACACAGAGCTATCTTACAAAATGACGGAGAACATATTCTTCTTGTAAATACGCTAGAGAGATGAAATATATACAGCCAAAATACAAAATTATGCTGGAAATGATTACATAATTTTGATAAGATAGCATTTTAAACCAAAATGGCCATACGGGAGCTATTATGAAAATATGTGTCTGACATGCTTAAAAAATATCAGTAAACATCATCTGCATCAGTACTACTTGTTTGCCCATTTTGGTAGGAATCGTAATTTTTTACTGATATATGACATAATAACTTTATTTATTCGTATGGTGCTATCTTACAAATGGCTGGTCAAAGTGGTTGTGTGTTGGCATTTAAGATGTTCCTAACAGGTTTTTTCAGTATACAAAATTTGGTTGAAATAGTTTAATTGGTTTGGCAGATATAAAAAATAAACCTAAATAAAGTATATGGTCGCCATTTTGAAAGTAGGTACTTGATCAAGTTAAGTCACCTACATTTACTTTGCGTATGATGATTTTTTCTACCAGACAAATTAAGTGAGAATTGGTTTAAAAGTGTTTGAGATATAATGAATTTTTTATTTATTATGTGGAATTCTCTATAATGGTGGACTAACAACAATGTTTATCTCAAGAATTAATGCTTACACAATTTTCTGCTACATTACAAAATTTTGTTTAAATCGGTTTAATGGTTGTCGAGATATGACATATCATTACATATATTAAAATGGTCGCCATTTTGAAAGTAAGCGCCCGACGTGGTCAAAAACTATAAAAGTTTGTTGTCCTTACTAAGTGCTTTATGTGTACCAAGTTTGGTGAAATTCGGTCCACGCGTTCAAAAATTTAAAAAGGGGGACCCACAAACGCACAGACGGACTCACACACAACACACACACAGGAAATTAATCTCATGCTCATTTCATTCCTTTGGAATGTAGGCTAATAAGGGTAGCAGCTTGACTCTTGTTAAATATTCGTCCACCTTCTCTTATTGTGTTTCATTCCTTCGTTATTGGACAATCCTGTGTAAACCAACACAAGAGGTCTATTGCAGTTTGTAGGCGGGCATCATTACTGCGTATGCGTGATTTCATTCATAATATTTTGCCTGCTTTCCGAAGGAAAGAAAGGCTTATGAGATCAACTTACTATCAGAGTGTCTGTATGCGTGTATGTGTGTGAATGCGTGTGTGTGTGTGTCTGTGCATATGTGAGTCACCCCCTCGCCCACCAACCCACCGGAATTCTTCAACACGTCAACCGAATTTCACTAAACTCGATAAATATATAGTACTAAGTGAGGACACGGGACTTTTATAATTTTCGACCATGCCGGGCATTTACTTTCAAAATGGCGGCAATTTTAAAATTATGGTCAATATGTCTTATCTCAGAAACAATGCAACTTATATTAACCAAATTTTGTAAGCATACAGCACAAGTTGTAAGCATTAAATTCAGAGGTTAATAATGCTGTTGGTCCACAGTTTTGAAAGATAGCGCCACATGAAAAAGTTAAGTTTTTACAATATCTGTCTAAAACTACTTATCCTATTTTCACCGAATTCGGCAATTTAATAATACTAAAAGTGGCCACGTAAATGTATTTAATTGAATTTAATTACACGCTAATATTTGAAATTGCGGCAATACAAATAATTTAAGCTTATTTGGAATTACTACGATATCGTTTGATCGATTTCCACCAAATGGTGTACACTGACGGTATATACTACAAGTATCATATAAGCCACAAAAAAACCACCTTTGTCCACCATTTTGGAAGATAGCGTCACATGAAAAATATATCTTTTATGTTATATCTCGAAAACTACCCAACCCATTTTCTTCAAATTTGGCAAGTAATTCATACTATTATAAGCCAAGTAAAGACACTGAAGAGCCAAACAACTGGTACACCTGCCTATTATCGTGTAGTGCCCCAGCGAGCACGCATAAGTGCCGCAAGACGACACGGCATAAACACCTCTAATGTCTGAAGGTACACAGGAGGCGATTCACACCATGAATCCTGCAGGGCAGTCCATAAATCCATAAGAGTGCGAGGTGGTGATCTCTTCTGAACAGCACGTTGCAAGGCATCCTAGATATGCTGAATAATGTTCATGTCTGGTGATTTAGGTGGCCAATGGAAGTGTCTAAAGTCAGAAGAGTGTTCCTGGAGCCACTCGGTAGCAACTCTCGACGTGTGGGGTGTCGCATTGTCCTTTTGGAATTGTCCACGTCCGTCGGAATGCACAATGGACATGAATGGGTGCAGGTGATCGGACAGGGTGCTTACGTATCTGTCACCTGTCAGAGTCGTATCTAGACGTATCAGGGGTCCCATTTCACGCCAACTGCACACGCCCCATACCATGACAGAGCCTCCACCAGCTTGAACAGTCCCCTGTTGACATGTAGGGTCCATGGATTCATGAGGATGTCTCCATACCCGTACACGTCCATCCGCCCGATACAATTTGAAACTAGACTCGACAAACTAAGCAACGCGTTTCCAGTTAACAACAGTCCAATGGCGGTTTTGGCGGGCTCAGGCGAGGCGTAAAACGTTGTGTAGTGCAGTCAACAACGGTACACGAGTGGGCCTTCGGCTCCGAAATCCCATATCAATAATGGTCGGTTAAATAGTTCGCACGCTGGCACTTGTTGATGCCCCAGTATTGAATCTGTGCCAATTGGAGAAAGGGTAGAACGTCTGTCACGATTAATGATTCTCGTCAGTCGTCGTTTGTCCCTTTCGTTCACGATCTTTTCGCGACAGCGGCGATGTCGAAGATTTGATGTTTTGCCGGATTCCCAATATTCACGGTACACTCGTGAAATGATCATACGTGAAAATCCAAATTTTATCGCTACCTCCGAGATGCTATTTCCTATCTCTCGTGCGCCGACTATAACACCACGTTCAAACTCACATAAATCTTGATAACCAGCCATTGTAGTAGCAGTAACCGATCTAGGAACTTTGCCAGACGCTTGTTGTCTTATATAGGTCCTGCCGACCGCATCGCTTTACTCTGATTGGCTCCATACCTCTGTTATTTACATACGCACGCCTATACCAGTTTTTTTTGCTCTTCATTGCATAAGTCAATGAACTTTGTTAGGCACATATTTTCAAAATTACGATCATACAAATATTTTTGATTTATTTGGTATAACTACCATACCATTTCGTCCATTTAAACCAAATTTTGTACCCTGACGGTTTGTGTTACAAGCATCATGTAAGTTAAAAAACAATCAGCTTTATTTTGCAATTTTGAAAAATATCGCCGCGTGTATAAATAAATATTTTACATTATATGTCGAAAACTACTGAACCTATTTTCACCTAATTTTACACGTAAGAAATACTGATAGTTGAGATAAAAATTAGTAATTAAACTTAGTTACGCACCTTTTTCCAAAATAGCGGCTGTATAAATAATTTAGGTTTATTTGGTATAACGACCATACGGTTTGACCAATTTCAACAAAAATTTTGTACACTGACAGTCGCTATTACAAGCATCAAAGAAGACGAAAAATTAAACTTTTGCCCACCATTTGGTAGGATAATTCTACATGAATTAATACATTTTTTGTGTAATTTCTCAGGAAACAATTGGTAGATTCGTACCAAATATGGCAATCATGTAGTACAACCGCAGTTGATATGTACAGATATGTTTCAAGTATGTCAGACACTTATTGTCAAATTGCAGCCAACTATAAATTTATATTTAATCATTTCCAACTTAACTTTTAATGCTTGTAGTACAAATAGGAACATCAGATGTGTTTGCACGGATCCTCTTTGTCTTTGATTTTTTTTTAAGATAGTGCCACACGAATAAATAACATTTTTATGTAATATCTTGGTTAAGAATTTTTCGATTCTTACCAATTATTGCAAACAAGTAGTACTGCGGTAGGAAATCTTAACTGACATACTTTAGGTGTGCCATACACTTATTTTCAAAATTATGGCTGACTAAATATTTCAGGTAAGTGAACCCTTAACATACTAAACATTAGACTGATTACATCCGAAGTTCATGCTTCGAATCCTACCTACTTTCAATGGCAAAAACTAAACGACTTCAACTCTACTAGTTTTTCTACAGCATAACTCTATCTTATCGAGGGCCTTCCACCACCGGACTTTTTATTGAGCGTCCAGAAGCTCTTAATCCTATCTGACTTGGTAGAGCAACAAAACTTAACTGAATAATCATCAGTTCATTGCAAGCTAGCTTAATTTTACAAGTTTTTCTGGATTCGGATCCCATGTAAGTCACTCGTGTATTTTAATTGTCTTTCTACTGTTTCACATGTTCCTCGTTTTTATCTCTTATTATATTGCTGGCAACGAGACATCAATGCCTACAATCTAAGATTCCAAGAACTTGACTAAAATGTATTTGCGCCCATGTAGAGGAAATCAGGCTCATGGGTTATGAGTCACTTGTTGTTCAACGTGAGCCCTGTCCAAATTCGCGAGTGGACTGTATGCAGTAGTGGGCGGGTTGGCGGGCGTGGGCGCACTCCGCAAGCATGCGACGTTGCATGCGGGTCGGGACAATGCCCTGTGCACTAGCTCCCGCTCGTGCACGCACACACGCACGCCTGCCTGCGTGTGTGCCCGGAGGAGATAAGCGCTTGGTTGTAGCCGACGTCTCCGAGACAAAGGCTTGTTCGCGTTCTCCCCGGAAATGCGCACTCGAGTGCGGATCGCTCGCGACGCAAGATAAATCCTTGTTTTCGAATTCAAACTCCAAAACGTTACACGTTCCTTATTCGACACAACGGGGTTGCTATTACTCCAATCATTTTACAACATTTTTCCTGTTGAAATATATATATTTTTTTTAGTTTTTTTTTCAGTTCATTGTCTAAAAAAACTGCAAACATTACTAATTTTCGTGGTAGCTTATTTATAAGTATTTAATTAGGAATAGTAAGGCATACTATATTACCGACGATTTCAAAATCATCGATTGTATTAGTGGCTAGCACTATCTAGACTATAATAAAGTGGTGAGATTTTGGTAGAGTGAAATAGAGTTTCTGATTCTTTTATTTAATGGGAAATTTTTACTGTTTTGTTTGTTCCAAAGTTGTTAAAGATAGTTATAGCTTGTGTTACTTGAGTCATTTCTGGAGGACCTTGACACGTTGTTTGGGTACTGCGACATTACAGATCCGCTAATTCTTTCCACCAACACGAAACACCGAAATTATTCCTCTTGCAATTATAATTGCTAAATGATACCCTTAATTGCTTTAAAATTCTAACGTAAAAATGATACCCCGAATCGGTGGATGGAAAACCACTTATCTGTGTTCCAGAAGGTTTCTTGTTAGAGCTTCACACGTACCACTTGTGTTGCGCGTATAAATAATATTAACCATGTCGAGATGCACCAATTCTAGTGTAAGAACTTTTAATGTGGCCCCTGCAGGCAACCGCTGTCCAGTAACGTGTGTGAGGAACTGAGTAACTACTTTGTACACGTGACAGAGTGCAGTGCTTCACTAATGAACAGGTTTAGCTGAGGGACTATTCTGATTACTGCGGCGTTACTCGCAAAGTCGTGGCCAGGAGCGTGGCGCGAAGTTTAGTGCCAACATGCTTGTGAATTACGCAAAAATCAATGGTATCATTCAGCATACTAAAAATAAACAAGACGTTACAGACATAACTAATAAACCTTATTTCCTGTAACATGAGTGCGAATCAAATTGAATGAAGACCTTAAAAGCTGAGATGGAGAGTAGGTCCTGAAGCCTCGTTGACAGCCATACCATTCGAGACGAAACAAGTAAAATTTCCTACAGTAGTGGGACTATAACAAATACACACGTGCCTTACCTGGGACTCGAACCCAGAAAACCTCATACGACAATCTAG
>NQII01011759.1:15960-27701 GCA_002778355.1 Clitarchus hookeri
GTTTGCAGGGTGGTAGTTGGGGGTTGGTGCCATGACCACTGATCTGCCTCATCCAGTGTACATGGCTAGGAGCCTTGCATCCACTTTGCTTCCCAAAGGACTATGTGGCTCTTACATGGAAGAGCCTCGCATCCACTTTGCTTCCCAGAGGACTATGTGGCTCTTACGTGGAAGAGCCTCGCATCAGCTTTGCTCATTGAGGAATCTATCAATTCCATTTCCCATTTTTTTGGAAATGTTTTGGCATAAATGCAAGTTTGGGGTGAAATTAACAGTTTAGGAAGTGCTTTTTAATGCGTAGAACTGACAATTTGGATCTTTTGGGCGTGAGGAATTCCAACATAGCAGACGGTTCCGTGTTCCAAATCCCTGCATCTTTTAGTCGCATGCGACTTTGACTTCCCTATCCATTGTCCCCGAACGAAGATAATTATACTACTTTAGAAAGAGTGGGAATGTAAATCAAATGTTTACCAATTTCCGCACATTGATTGAACACCTAATTGGATGCCAGTTATTTGTTTATCGCATATCTCCAAGGTTATTGTCTGTGAACCACTACAAGAAAAATATATAAAAAAGATCAGTACTACTTAAAGAAATAAGAAGGAGGTTCTGAGCATTCTTTCTCAAAAAGGAACACTTCGTGAAAGATAAGATTTGTCACTGTTTTGTTTTTGATTGTGTATGACAATATCTATCTCATGACCGAGGCGTTTTCGTTGCATAGCGCATATGTTTTTGCATCCTATTTAAGAGATTAAGTAATATATGGTTTTGCCTTTATCAAATTAATCTTCCATTTATTAAGTCTTTTATTTTATGCCTCCTCGCTATTTATCCAAAAAAGAAATAATATAGAGTTTCGTCAAAACGACAAGAATTTTCAGTGTTCTAGTCCCCGTATTGTGAATTAAGTATTCGTTTTGTATTCACTAACATTGAGTTTCCTCAGCACGGAAAGTCAGCTTTGTTTAAATTACAATATTGTAACAAAATGTTTTTACTAATCTATTTTTTTTCCTAGTGCTTTCAATTAATGTGAAAATAAATTAATATTTCTACCAGGGAAAACGTATTAACTTACTTCATTCCGCGATTTACTTCCAGTCACTGAAAATTAAAATTAACTTAAATTTACGAGAGATTTGCAGCCTCTACATAGTATATAATTTAAACTCTAATAAAATGATAAACACATTGGTTGTTTCATAATTTTCTAACATATAAATAGGAATGCGTACCTCAGCTGAATCGGTTACTTGAGAAACCCCACATGTCTGTAATTGTAAACTCTTTAAGAGACGCAAAAAAACATTTTTCTGACTGTAATACAACCATTGTTGTATTTAAAAGGGTTTATAAAGGTTCATTATCGTCTAGTTAATAACATATTGTTATCTGAAATGAAAAGAACCTTATAATGACTATTATATCAACGTTTTTATAGGATGGACATGTGGGGTTTCTCTAATGAATAGCATTAAAACACATAGAAAATAAACATACAAAAGTGGTTTTATTACAACAAACGAAAACCCTATATGCATGCTGCTATATCGTTTTCTAGCTCTCCATTTGTGAACAATGATCTCTGCCGCATACACTCGTTTAGCTACATCGTTCAGCGAAAGCATTTCGCATTTGCAGCAAGAGTCTATCTGCGGCCTTCCAAACATTTAATCAAAGGGCTCATTGAAAACTTTTAGACAGTTCTTATAGTTAACCCTTATATGTGGATATTTTCCCTTAAAATTGCTCTACCCTAAGTTTCACGTTCAAATTCGAGTTAATATACTTCTACACTCTGGGGATATAATAGGCCTCTTTTTGAGAGAATGATACTATATGATCAGTAATGCATTTTACAAGGGATTCTGCCTTTCTTATTTTCAGGGGTGTTTTTCCTCTTTGATCTTTTGGCAATTAACCTGCTGCAAGAAGCATGCACAGTCACTTAGATCGATCTGAGGTGATACCACGAATAGAAAGAAAAACATTTTTACAAACCTCTTTCTTCGCCTTTTCTGTAGAAACTGTGTACTTAAATGTATGTGATTTAGGTTTCGCTCGTTTGTGGTTTTCATTATTTCCAATCCTGCTGCGGTGTCTGTGGATAGGCTTGAATTCAAGCAAGTTCTGGAGGTACGCGTTTTGTTAATTTTTTTTATAATCAATGAATCAGACATATAAACTTTGACAATCCCCTTCAGTTATTTTATTTGGTATGCATTTCCATGGGCATATGAAAGAACAATACAGATTTCTTAGTATATAATGTGTAGAATGTTTAGGCGTTATATTATGCTAAAATATACAATTGCTTATAGAAAACACTGTTGTGTATTAGTTAAAATGATAATTGGTGCTAGCCTACTTTAAAGATCGATAAAATAAAAGCAATCTAGGCTAGGTTGCCGGTTACCTACAATAACATCCATGATCCTTTGATTTAGCTGTATTTACTTTCGAACTAATTTATTCTTTATTCTTCCCTCGTGCCTTTTTTTTATCTTTTCACGCGGGTATTCTACCTTTTTAATGCCTTTTTTACGTTTGAAACTGACAGAAGCTTCGTCTTCATTCATGCTGAATATACAGATAACACTGACCGAACAGTAACAAGATGCATGTAAACAGACAGCAGCTTGTTCAGTTTTGCCAACATAAGGATGAACCATTATTTCAACTCACGTTTTCAATGCAGTTAGGTGCGGACATGTGGTGTTTTTTTGTTTATGCTGCGTAACTGACAACTAAGAAACGATTCACGTGAAAAAGTCAATTTCGGCAAAAATAGGACATGTGGGGTTTCTCAAACGACCGATTCAACTGTGTTAGGCAACAGCTTTTACTGGTAAGTACGCATTTATATCTGACTGTCTTAGCAGTTTATTTTATGTTGGATAAAAATATAATTAAATAAGTTGATACTACGTTTCCTTTGTTAGAAAATGTAGAGTTGTAATATAATAATTTTTCGAATTTATAATTAGCCCAATTTCGTTATTAAATAACGTATTTGAAATAATTTTTTGGACAATCAATATGAGTTATATAGCCTGAGCATTCTTATAATTTAGCATTTTTAGTAATTAAAAAATTTATTTATGATTTTTATCCGGATTTCGGTATAAGTTCGTAAAATAATGTAGGAAAATATATTTACGTTTAATTGAAAAGAGAATTGCTATAAAGTTGATGGGTGAAGAAACTTGGGTACTGGAGTGGTTTTCCGCGTATTTTTACCCAGTTAGTTCACGACCGTAAGCCACTCGCAGTCTCCGTGCATACATCTGAAATTTTGCCGTTCAGCGTCAGATACGAATAACGGAACTATCGACTGACCTTGCACACAGGTTATCCCTTATAAACTGACATGGACATAGCAACAGTAAACGATGTCTGGGCTTTAGAACTGCCAATGAGGACACGCGCCCTCAGGACGGTTAGCATGGTACATAATTACATTTCTATTACGTCATGTAGATAAGTGAATTATCCTCTCATAAATGCCATGCATTGTTCGAACGGCTTAGTAAGAGAATGCGATTTGTGTCAATAAAAATACAGTCTTTGAAAACTTGTCACAAAACAATACTGAATAAATTTGTGGTGCTCATGAATATGAACCAGTCCTTCGATCTTGGAATCGTCCAGATAAAGATTTAAGCAAATTTGCATTTCCAAATATATCACCGAGTCTTGCTTACAAAGTGCAGCTTTCGAACTTTAGAAAACTGCTCAACCCGCAGTTATTTTAAGTGTGAACTTAAGATGCTTCTGGCTTCGAAGAGCCCTTTGATGTTTCCTGATTACGCGCTGTCGGGCATGCAGATGCAAATAAGGTAAAAAAAAAAAAAAAAAGGAAATTCAGTTATTCAAATAAAGATGGCGAACCTCGGTGGTAGTGCGAGGGAGTAGCTTCAGTGGCGCAATCACTCGGCAAGTTGGCGGTTGTCTCGACGAGGCACCGCCCTCACATAAGTCGCCAGGACTCGACAGTCCTGTCACGTATCCTCGCGAAATGCAATCATCGGAACCAGCGTGCATGCTCAAGATTCCCGGGGGACCTCGTGGCATTGTTTCCTGCGCGAAACTTCCGGGCGCCTTCGCTTCGTCCAAGTTGTCTGTGTGTCCGGGAAGAGATGTATCTTAGGAGACGGTCGTAAACATGCCACGTAATGTTATAGGCATAGGCTTACTCAGAAAGTAAGGAGGGTAGTTCTTGTTCATATCAGTGGAAGCGTCCACGGATGTATGCTCCGTTCACGGTACCTTCCAACTTTTCTGAAGCCTTCCTAATTTCTACTTACCGGATACTCCTCCGCCGCGCACAAACGAAGCTTAATTAAATCTAGGAGATTTCACCAAATGGACAACGCACCGCATTCGTGAGCACTCATTTCAATAATATTCTGCATAAGAACTATATCTAACAAGGCATTACCAACACACGTGTTTTCTCACTGTTTTCGTTCATATTAAATATAAATGAAATATTATAACCGATATATACAATGTATGTATACATTTCAATTTAACATATAATAGGGTACTTTTATGTTAACAGAAGAACAAAATGATTGTAATACACAGAATATTAACGAAATAACCAAACTCAGTTCACAAATACAATGCATAACCAGAGCAGTTGGGACGTAAATATGATGGGCGACACTTCATTGTGACAATGCAATATCTGCACAGAAGCCAAACCTGCTCCTTCATATGACCAAGTGAAAAAGGGACAATATGGCTATTGAATAAAATTAATTTACAAATTAGAGCTGGTTGAAAAGAAAACATTCATTTAAAAATGTGTTTTTTTCAATAATAAACCCTTGAATAATTTAGCAACAGCAAATAGTCTCAAAGTACAAAGGCGTATTGCAAAAAATTTGTACGTGATAGAGAAAAACTGAGGTCTCTTTCAGATTCACCATCCCAAAAATATGCTAGGACAGCATACATTTTGAAAACCATTTGTAATGTCCCAAATTTTGCCATCCGGTGTTTTTTTAACATTGTTAAATTTTTTCCAATAAAACTGTTGCACCTGTGTTGCCAGTTTATGCTAAGCCTAAATATATAAAAATGTCTGTATGTTGTTTGATAAACCATGTAAATAACGTTTACGTTTTATTTACAAATTTCCTTTTTAGATCCATTCTTTATATTGCATCCATTCTTTATATTACTAACATGTCTTGTGGAAAATCGCTGAAAGCATTAAAGTTAATTTTTCTGGTACATAGCTTTCATAAATTATTTTTAATATCAACTCGTAATGAAAAAATGACTTTATGTTTATTAATCAAACTTTTGAAATTGGTTTCAACTTAATAAGGTTAAATGCGAAATAAGGTAATTTTTCATTCTCCAGTATGAAAAAATTGCAGTGCTACTGAAATTACATGATCCTCGTTTTTAATTAAATGTCCACCTCTTCTGGAGTGAATGTCCTCCAGTTTTTATTTTATATGTCTGACAACCCTACATAAGGTGCCATTTCGCCAATTCACTGAGCTACACAGGAAAATATTTCATTTATGACAGTCTATAATTGCTTAACAAGTATATTAATGTTAGTAAATAAAAGCGCAAGGTTAAAATTTTGTGTTTTCTGAAATGTTTGTACATACGATTTCTCTGTTTTTGTTTGGTTGCTTCGTTAAAGAATTAGAGATTGGCATTCAAAAAACAACCATGTGCCTTACTCGGTTCAAGTAATATCGCAGACGTGAAATATTTAAGACAGTTTATTTGCGAAACTTGCGGTGAATCTTGATGAAGAAAACTAATTGGCGTTACCCATTCAAAAAACTTCTGTATATCTATGAAGCGTGCTCCAATTCTGTTAGTCCTGGGTGCTACAATTTCTCAAAAAACGTAAACAGAAATTTTCGATCCCGAGTATTTAAAGTCTATACATTTGAAGGGCTTAATTTGTATTTATTTTATACAAAGAGACACCACTTAAAACACTCGTTAATCGAAAGCAACAATGAGATAATTTTTTTTCGGCCCTGTTGGACAGCAACAAAAATTGCTATAAAAGTGCACCGTTAACGAAGACATTCCTTAAGTATAACACGAATGCGTTTTCTACTTGTATTTACACAACATTGCCTTATATTTCATAAATGTGAAGTTTTACTTATATTCTCTTTATAAGTTAAAATATTTCATTTATAATTAATGTATATAAATAAGGGAGAAAATAGGTGTGTTGTTAATTCCTAGTGAAAAAGAAGTTCATATGCAAACTAATATTACACTGTGACTGCGCACGAATCCGGTGCGCTGTCCATTTGGTGTAAACATCTAGACACGATTAAGCTTTGTTTGCATGAGGCGGAGGAACATCCTTGAATTAGAACATTAGTAGGGCTTCTAAAAAGTTGGAGCCGTGAACAGCCTATTTTTGTACAGTTTCACGTTCTAAATAGTGCCGACTGCCATATATTGACCTTGAAAACGAGCATGTGAAAGTTGCGTGGAGAAGAAGCTTGCGGAACTTGCAGAAAACTGCGGGAATGGGCAATAACACAATCCTAGAGGCAGCAAACAATAGCGATGTTTGGTGTGTGACCAGCAGTTTCCTCAGCGTTGAGCGGTCCGGGGGTGGCGGGAGGGGGACTCTCAGTTCGCTAACTACCACACCTTACGGTCAACAGCCAACTAACAATATCCAGATTTTTTTCCATTGGCGATTGCGTTTTTTCTCAAATTTAGCATTGCAATTGTAAGTAAGTAATTGGATGAGTGTTCAGTAGCGTTAATAAAAGGAAGATAAACTAAACATTTAGGTTTTTGTAAATTTCTTAGAATGTTAAATATTGCGTCAAAATCAGTAATTTATTTTTAGTAATATTTATCAAACTTTATCACAAACGTTTTAAAAAGTTATAAATTTCAGGTTTTTTTTAATATTGTATGTATAATCTAGGGAATTTTCTCCTCCCGACCCCATGTAAGGTTGTAACTCATTCAGAGCCAGTGTGCAAAATTGTATACAGTGCGTATGTGCAGGTAATTTTTGATCTTTACTGCACACAGCTAAACTTAATGACGAATGATATTACCTGTGGGAAAATGGTTCGCAAGCCGTCTTACTGGTCTAAGTCGTAATTGGTTCAAATTACTGTAGCAGAACATATAGTCCACAGCACATTGGCTGTGACAACGAAACAAGTGCTGTGTCGACTTTAGTACAGTACGCCTCATAAGATTTTTTTTGTAACAGATGAAACCATAAATTAACCCGTTCGCACAGACATTAACTTCCGAGTTCGATTATCGCTATCATGTAATTTGTTTTGCCACACGCTCTAATTGTTTTCAGAACTTGTCCTGCAACCAGTGAGAAACCTGGTGTGTGCTCTAGCGAGCTGGTATTAACTATTCTTGTCAAAAGTGGTGTAAACATTTCTAGGTGTCATGTTGGCCACAATGAAGGCTGCACACCGGTGCCTTGCCGTGTACAGTGCTCGTCAAAATATTGTTCATATGCAACTTGTCTACGATCGCTGACGCTGTGGCTGGACGGGTTAAAGTGGGTCTGAAATGGCGAAAACAAGACCTATTGATCGCCCCTCTCCACCCTCAATTCAGCGGAAAGATGACTGCTCTGGACACGATGAGCTCCTCAGTGGGGTGAAGATATTTGGGCTTCTCTAAAAATCGGGATCTTGAGAGCCGAAGCTTGTGAAACGAGTTGATTATGAAGCAGCACCGGAATGCAAGGTCGAGGGAACACGGGAGATCCCCGAGAAAACGCGACGACCAGCGGCATCCTCTAGCGCGATTCCCACGCGTGAAAACCCGGGGTCTGCCCCACCGGGAATCGAACCCGTTTCACATTGGCGCAAGGCGTGTGCTCTAGCCGCTGCGCCACTGTGGCCCCTGGTTCCTCAGTGGCATGACAATTGACGGGCGACAACGTGCATGTTGTGTTCCGTTTGAAAATGTCCTCGCGAGTGACTGCGAGTAATGTCGGCGAGTGACGAGTATCTCTCCTGGCGGTGAAGATGGTCGGCAACAACGCACTGACGGTAGCTCAAGTTAGTGATTCCCGAACTTTCCTTTACGATGGACCGCTAGGTGTAGACTTCCTGCTTCACACGGACAACTTCGTCAGCACCTCTTCCATACAACTCTTCGTGTCCATTGTAGACAATCGACAACGTGTTGCACAGGCAGGTTACTTTATACTGGTGCTGTACTCTGCAAGACTCAGTGCCCAATGATCTTCCTTGGCGGTGACTGATTCGTAAACCTTGCTTCTGCACCACGTTACAACTGATTCATGTCAATGATCGCCAACCACAAAGGATTATTGGTTGTTTTTTGCTAGCTTCAGTAAAGCACAGATAAAAATATTTATAATTTTCAACACTAGATGGTATAAATTAATATAGGACTGAAAGCGTTAAGCAGCAAAACATAGGACTGATATTTTATCACAATAAAAAATTCGGATTAAGGAATTGAATCTTAGAAAAGTTTAAATAATAAACTGAATTCATCACAAAATTCATTTCTACATCTAGCTATAGCCAAGCCACGGAAAGCCAGTGGTCCGCGAAACACAGTTTGACAAACACTGGCATCTGTAATGAGCGTTGGTGAAGCTCAAGACTTTGATTTAAATATGGCCCTAGGTGCAGGACATTGCGTCCGCCTACCGGCGACGTAGGCTGATTCCGTTGCTTATTTGCTTAAATTTTTCATGGGGAAAGAAAATCATCTCAACCCTTAAGGGGCTTCCGTGGTTGTATGTGTCTCATTGTAAGCAGTTGTATTATTGTAATTTTTTAAATATGGGTGCGTGTTATTATGTATGCGCGTTCTAAGTTAAACGTCTTTGGCATGACTAAAAAAAATACCTATGGCCTAACACAGTACATCTTCGCAAATTTTTTTTAAGAATGGGTTGATTTTTTCCCAAGATACGAAAAAAAAAAACCCTACAACGTTCACTGTCGAATTTCGTTACACTGTGCATGCGCAACTTCCGTTGCACACAAAATTATTTTTACCCTCAACGCGCTAAAAAAAAGTATAACTTCAAAAAAATATGAAATGTTTTAATGTATATATTTCTTCACGACAGAAATGAAAGTCGATATTTTGTTCCCAGCTCATAATGTTTCGCTATTGAAACAAAAATGTAGTCGTAGAAAGCTGTCAAAGTCAACAAAAATCGCTGTAAGTAGGCTATGTTTACGATATTTATACTTATGTTAAACTTTGTTTTAAGTTATAGCAGCAATGTTGTATCATTTCTGAACACACTGCTGTATTAAAACCCTACAGATTTTGCTTACAATTTTTTGAACAAACATAATACGCGCGAAGCTAGTTTACACCATTTTCCATCGCCATTACAATGGTTTCTTATAGCCGGACGTCACCTTAAGACGATTAAAATATTTTACTAGGGGCCTCCTTTATTTTAGTAATGTATACGGTAGTCGGCAACTTAACCTCAGTGACAATATTTTATCTTTATGATATATATTTCTAATGTTATATTCAAATTCAGGATTGTTAAACTGTCACTTTAAACATATAACTTTGGAAACCATAGTTACTTTTATTAGCGTCTTGAGACCTCAATTTTTCGGAAACAACGTTTGTTCATGTCTGATATTTGGGCACAAATAAAATTTTCCTGTGATGGAATTTGCTTCCTAGCTATATCGCGTCGTTTTCATTTTACCTGAAAAGGGGCTTATTACTCTTGGCTTTGTAACTTCCAAAATTACGTTATATTTGTTGCCAGTGTTTGCGAAATAAGGCTGTTCCAGAGCGTCATTTTCCCCATTGTTTCAAAAGTCGTGCAGAGTTGTTCAAATAAATTTAAATTTTCGAGGTATGAAGATGGTAAATTATATACGCGACTTATTATTTTTATAGTCCGCGTAGCTTTCGGCTTGCCCAAGCTTGTTTGCGTTCCAACCCAGAATCACTTGCTCACTACGGCAACTTGAAAGCCGGCTACACCACGAAGATGTGGGAAACCTCCTATGTTATTGGATATCTTATGGTAGTAATAAATTATCCTAGTTTTGCATAGCTGTGTTATTATTAAACACAGTTAGCTTGATATGATTCTCAAATGACTTAATTTTGTTGGCCGTTGTCCAGAAAGTATGAGTTAACGAAAATAAATGCCTCATTATTTAAACAAATCACTTAAAAATAGTGGCAACCGGCTAAATTTTGTGAAGTTGCCAAGGAACACAATTACCGTTTTATTTGTGTGCTATTTATTTTGTTATAATTTACAATGTCTAACCTGTACGTAATTACCTGTACGTAGCTGTACTAGGATATGCATTGCACTTCAGATAAGTAATTCTAGTTTAAAGCTTCTCATCAAGGTGAACTTGGTTCAATCCCCGGTCGGGTCGCCCCGAATTTACGTAAGTGGGAATCGTACCGGACGATGTCGCTGGTCGGCGGGTTTTCTCGGAGATATCCTGTTTCCCCGCCCTTGCATTCCAGTACTGCTCCATTCTTACCAAATCGGTTCTCAAGACCTCGTTGTTAAGAGCCGCACAAATCTTTCAACTCAAATCTAGTTTAAAGCAATAAAGAACCCTGGTGATGATACATGAAGGTGATTTGTAGAATAACAGCTGTAAGTTCAGAGTCGCTTCCTGTTGTGTTGTGCTCCGCTAAGGCAAAGTTTACATACGTTTCAGGAAAATAATACCAGTGCTTGATGATAGAGGTTGTGATTGCTTTGCGAGTTGTTCGAGCTGGCGATGTTTCGAGACACCCCTTGCATGACTCAACATCTGAAGACTGTCCCGGATGCTAAGTGCCTCGGAGCACGCGACAAGTTAAATGAACTATGAACTTTAGCCTTTCGGTGAATAACCGTGGGACGTAACATCCAATCCAATACGAAATGTTATGTCTGCACGTCCACCATTGAACTGCGCGTAGTTTTTTAGAAAAGGCTGCAGCAATTACCTCTGAGAACTTTACCAAAAAAGGTTTCGAAACATTAAAACATGACAGAAAGTGTGATCAGTAATGTGAATATTCGAGATAAAGCATATATTTGTGTGCTACGTGTTCCGAAGTATTTTTTTGTTCGCTTCGCACAGCTTCCTAATTATGCATTACTGTACATTTTATGGCCAAGTTGTATAATACTTCCGATAATGTTGCCAAAATTTGGTTGTCACATATGTCTCATATTTTAGGGTTAAATAATATACAGTAACTGAAGTTTTGATCCTCTAGCATAACGCGAAGCCTCGAGCTGTCAACACGCTACCAGGGACTTGGTGCAAAAAATATTTCAGAACAACTTAACATTTGCATATAAAAATACGGGACAATTTATTTCTACAAGAATTCTTAAGGTTTTTTTTAATTAAAGCGTTGAATTAGCACCGCAATATTTCAATTTCGTTTCTGACATTCCTTTACCTCTTTGGTTTGAAATATGTGCATTATGCGAAATTACCTTTGAAGTAGACATACTGGAAAATTGTAAACGTCTTTTGAGCCAACGTAACTTCGATAACACTCTAGCTACATTATACTTTTATAATTGTATGTTGAAGTAATTTACTCGGGTAAGTTGTTTGCAGAACTGGTCATAAACATTCTGTTTGAAAGTACCAGAGTTGTCATTAGGCTAGTGAAATTGGATAGTAGCTCTATATATGCTCGACAGCCAATGACGAAGGAAGTGTCGGACACGTGCACGGTAC
>NQII01011760.1:11211-27097 GCA_002778355.1 Clitarchus hookeri
TTTTATTCACCTTGCTAGAACTCATGACTGCACACAAAAACTACCGCAACATACAACGTAAAATACAGTAAATAAAATTTTAAGAAACCTGAAATAAATTTAAAAAATATTAAACACGTGAGAACGCACTATGAGTAATCTCTTATACAGATTTCAAAAGAAAAAGGAATCTGTACGAGAAGGTTAGCACGAATTAAAGTTATACGTTATGAAAAATCGAATAATAAAGAGCTGATATTAGTATAAAAAAAAAAAGATAAATGAAATATTACATTAAACAAGAATCGCACAAATTCTCTACAGCACGGCCACCCGGGGGCTTATGAGAGATTGGCGTTGCCATTTTAATGTTGTTGGATGGACTCCTTGAATGTTGACACATTTCATTGCAAAGTATTGTGTCTATAATATGTAATCAAAGTGAAAGTTTTTCTCCCCCACCCAATCCCCCAGTCAAAATCAAACCTATATATACACACACACACATACAGAGAGAGACAGAGACAGAGGCACGCACACGAAACATCTCATTTTTAATACTCACATTTTGGGTTTATATAATGAAATGTTTTTCGCTTCCATCACATATTCTTTTGTGTGAAATTCTCAAGATTAAAAACTTTACGCTTGTGGAATATCCATTACTAATATATACATTACTTGTATGATGGGTAAATGCATGTACGAACACATGTACACACACACACACAGTGGAATGTAAACATTGCATGTAAACATTGCCATGTGACTGCCACATGGCAATGTTTGTTTACCCTTTGGCAGAAGGATACAAAATGGGCTTGAAAGTAGATCTTTAGCAGGGCTTCAAGAAAGTCTCTTCCAGTCATGAACCGACTATAGTAAAGTTTTATTTCCATACATCCACGGCAGTTATCCTACATTTGTTCATGAAACCGTCAAATGCTGACCTACTGCAGTTCCCAACTTGAATAGAAGAATTTATACAGAATTATTCACTAGGAGTTACCGCAGCTCACAATGCCTATTATTGACTACATTTGGAGAAAAACATGTAATTTAAATGTGGGCTCTATTCCCAATATTTACAGAGTAATTCGAAACATTTGAAAAATGACAAATCAAATAATAACCCTTTGAGAAGTAAATATAGTGACGTTTAACCATACCGTATTGTTTACAGTTGAGCATCATAAATGCGTCTAACAAGCTTACAAAAGATGATCACAAATGTTTCCGTCTACTTCCATAAATTTGGCCGCACGCTTATGAACCGCACGTTTTGCCCTACGTAGCTGCACGTAGCGGCATGCATGATACACGCAAGTAGTTCCTCGCGTGTTTGTGCAGTCCTTTGGTAAACAATATCCTACATCCATCCCCATACGCAATAATCCAGCGGTAATAGATCTGGTGATCGAGGAGGCCAGGGGTGAAAACCGCCTCGTCCTGTCCATCTCTCAGGGAAATGAACATTTAAGTGTTGAACCACAGCACGGTGGAAGTGAGAAGGTGCACCATCTTGCTGGAAGATCATACGACGTCTCTCTGCTAACGGAATATCCTCAAGTAACAGCGGCAACTCTTCTTGCAACAATTGCAGATAGAACACACCAGTCAAGTGTCCCGGGAAAACGAATGGCACAATCAACTGATCGTGTAGGACACCACGCCACACATTGATGCTGAAACGGTGTGAAAAACTCCTTACCACTGTAGAGTGGGCATGCTGATAGTCGAATTACTCTGTAAATATTGGGAATACGACCCACATTTATATGACATATTAGCTCCAAATGATGTAAGGAATAAGTCCTGTGAGGGGTGGTAACGCCTCGTGAATCAGTCTGTATGTTTGTAGCATGACGTACGGTTAGTTTTCAATACAATTTATAGGTTATAAACTTCTATCACCGTTTAGAAAGTTTACAAAATATATTTTGTACAGTGTTTAAAATTTTTAGACACTAAAATGTGTTTATTTATTAAGATTATGTCAAATGTTTCGTGCTAGTAATAACGTCAATTTTTTCGCGAATGCAAAACTCTTTGTTTGTGATAACATAAATATTTACAATATATTTGTAGTGACTACAAAAATTTATTTTGTTCATTGTGTAACGGCAAGTTGGCCTATCTCCATTCAGAAATTAACCTTTGAAAGCAATGTCTGAAAAAAAAAAAACGGAAAAGAATTTTACAGTCTTCCGGCCGTTCAGAAGCTAACGAAGTTTCTTTTTTTCTCTTTTGCATTTTATTTTTCGCGACATCACATTTAGACGTACCTACGGAAAAAAAAAGAGTAAAACACAAACGTGGTACTCCACGTTTCTGAATGCTCAGAAAAGGAAGACGAGACCTAACATGTCTGAGGATAATGATGTGAATAAAACGAAGGGGTAAACGTAGGTTAAAGAGGACTAGCATGAATAATGTAGAAGTAATATCAAGAACGGAAGGATGCAACCAACGAGACAGGTTAGAAATGCGAGGGGAGAGTAAAAAAATGCACCGTCCACTAGCGGAGGAAAAAAGAAGTAACCTGGATAAAAGAACGCATGTGGAGAAGAAACGAAACGTCTCCGAACGAGACAAGAGAATGAACAGCTCTGAGGACATCCAGCTTGTCTTGCGACAAAGCTACAGTGGATCGGCTTACGTGCACGCCCGGCTGGCTTTCATTATGACACTAAGGCTAAGAATTTCCCTCGATCTCTCACGAAGGCACAAAGCAGGAAAATTTAAAAACCTGCATGCAGTAATACCAAGCCTAATCACAGGCACCGAAGTGAACAATAATTACCGTCAAGGAAGTTACAGTATATATTCCTGTTTATCACGAGTTTACACTTTTGAAATCTCTGCTTCAAGTCATATTTTTATCCACCACGTACCTTTTCGGCAAACGTAAAAATTTGCCATCACCATTAAAGATGTTTGTATCAGAGAAAATATCTATAATTTTAATTTTAATCATTTGTAAAAGTATTGTTTTACGAAATTAATTATCAAAAGAAAGCTATTGATATTTGGTACATTGGAATACATTGGAATCCGATATATTATGTATTTAAGGACTTGACAAATATGAAATTGCTTGGACTATTACACATTGCGGACACGAGGCATTGCAGAAAGATGTTGGGCCTCTTTTTGGTGTTTGTTGCCAAAGTATTCATGGTAATTTTTTAATTCTATTTTTGTATTCAAAACAGAGCTTATTGAAAGAGTATTTTAAAAATATTTATTTCCAACACTTGGAAAAACATACTCATTTCAAAAAAATATCTTTGATATATATCGACGATTTATATCGATATATCGTTTATTTATATCATAATTTCGATATATCGATATTTTATCAACATCTGTAATCGACTTAACCTGATGTATGTTATTCGTGGATTGATTTTGTGATACTGTGTAATCGTCATAAACCCTAACATATAACCATTGCGAAAATATTTACTGTTGAACGTAAGGAACTAAAATGGTTTTCAGTAATCACTAGTTTTAAGGGGAAAAAAATATTTTTTTTTTAAAATGAGACTTTAAGAAGTGTAATAATGTTCATTATTTTCTGCTGACTACTGTAAAAATTGCGGTCCTGTTCCATAAAATAATGACGCTAGGGCAATAATTATTTTTAAAGGTTGGTTTCGACTGCCCACAATTAATGGTGAACTGTATAGAGCTGTAAGGAGTGGGACAACCCGAACGTCTCCATTGAAATGGTGCAGCAGAGTTCTAAAGGTGCGCTGTTCTGGTGTTAGAACGTGGGAGGCTGTTGTTAGATTCTATAACCAACGGGTTTTAAATAACAGGGAAAGAAAGGGATGTACATCGTAAGTAACTGGCCATAAGGTTGATTTAGTTATTCCGCTTACATATCTGTTCAACTTACAGTACATAATTTCTAGAGTGTTTGTTACACAGAGACTGCAGTGATATTGCCAGTCATCCAACGTATTCCGAGAGAAGGGATCGCAGGTAGGGGTAAGAGAAAGGAGACGGACTCGTCTCTCAGCGGGTGGATACTCTTCCCCAGATAGCCGGGTCAGATGGCAGCCTATTGTCGTCTCCCGTCGCCGAACACTGTCTGACGCATCGTCCTGGACCCTGGCTGCACTTCTCGTTCCCGCCGCTCAGGCCTGTCGCCTTCATTTATTTTCAGCCCTCGGTTGAGTATTAGGAGGAGCTACGGACGCGAGAATTAGATTCATGTAATCGCACCGTATGAACAAGACCCGATTATCTCCCGAATATTAGCAGATTTTTGCCTTTGTTGTGCAGCGGTCTCCGATCCCATGCGGCAAGACACAGTCGGCCGTCTGCGGTTTTACTGATAGCTTTGTTGGAATACTTCTGGCCCAAACGACTTGTGGGTCTATACACAACTGGCCCTATTATGGTTGATTGCTGGTAATNTTGTTGGAATACTTCTGGCCCAAACGACTTGTGGGTCTATACACAACTGGCCCTATTATGGTTGATTGCTGGTAAGAGGACGTTTGGAATGCCATTTATGGCACACTGTTGGAATGTTGATGGAAATGAAGCCGATGGTTAAGAGTAGGTGGACTACTAGTGGTACACAAGTGGCTTACCAACTGTAGTCCAGCACATAACCTATTCTTATTGCTGGTGAAATAGCAATGTGTAGACCATTTTATGACTGTCAAGTAGTACATCGATGGACCATTGCCNTATTCTTATTGCTGGTGAAATAGCAATGTGTAGACCATTTTATGACTGTCAAGTAGTACATCGATGGACCATTGCCGCTGCAATCATGGTTTATTATGGGAGTTTTAATGGCTCCCATTCTTCGCAGGCGGCTACTTCCATACAATATATATTTTTACAATATAAGTAGCATATATCACTGTAATTAGAGTATTTGCTGTGATTTCATAACTGGTATCGAAAAACTTGATGTATGCTCGTTTCACAAGTACAAATGCATATAATTAAAATGTGAGGGGGNTTCATAACTGGTATCGAAAAACTTGATGTATGCTCGTTTCACAAGTACAAATGCATATAATTAAAATGTGAGGGGAAAAAAAATAAAATTATCTCGAGGAAATTAATCTTGACGATTTTTTGTTGTTTCACGCTACGAAAATATTAATATATGTGGACTGCGTTTCAAAACAAACAAATAACGTCCAGGTAATATACATACTGCAGGAAATTACATCAAAGGCAAGTTTTTTAGGTTAATATCGCGATTCAGGTAGGATATTTTTCTCTTAACGACACTGGTTTTTTTTAAGCTACAACATTTAAGAACTAAGTTTTTCGCATGATAAATTTTAAGGTTATGAAATAACTGGCGTGATTAATATTATATTTGTATTGGTTAATAATTCAAGTTATAATATATTATGAATTACTTCATCCGAGTGTTAGAGCACACGGTGGGGATTAATGGTTAGCATGGTGGTTCGCGCCCGCCGTCCCCCTTCCCTGCCCCGGAAGCACAGCATTTTCATATCATATAATGTGTTCAAATGTGGATTATACGAAAACTGAAAACAAGGCTTAGTAACGAGTGAGTCTAAAAATATTAATTTTTAAGAGATGCCCTAAACTGGGGTTACATTGCACCTGCTAGGGCAAATTTGCACCACTTTAAATGTTTGTTTTGCAGCCATTTGGTGAAGAGGTAGCGAACATTACCTGGGTAGATAACATTAGAATTTGTAAATATATAGCTAAAGTACTTAATTGTTTGGCCAAATAGCACAAAAATAAACACTTTGATTGGTGCAAAGTTACCCCAGTTTACGGCAATGTTTAACGTATGGTGGAAACATTGCTAGCCATCCGTAGGAAATCTGATGGAAGTGGAGTGTTACATCAATGGGTTATTGCTGTTGTAAGCATATGGGCCATGTTTGGGCCATTTGTATTCACCAAACTTGGGCCAGTTATGGACAGAGTACGGCTATTTAATAGAAGCCAGTTCAGAAATAGCAATGGTGCCAGGTGCATGCCAACTGTTGGTCAACTTTTTGCCGGCCTGCCATCCGTCTCCAAACAATACATATTTCGGATAAGCTAATATCAATCCCGCAGTAGTGCCTGCATTTTTACTGAATATTTCACAACCTGACAAAATACGGCAATTCCACAACGAATCATCATTTTTAATAGTAGTCTGTTTATTCGAGAACGTTTGTGTCCGTATGCTCATACCTAAAGTATAACACTGTCTGAATAGTGGTTAATGAAATATCACTTTATAGAATACAAGCAAGTATATATAATAAACAACCATATATTTTATTCTATATAAAAATAAATATACTGATACGAACTTTGGTTTCAGACTGATTACACCAAATCACCTCGTTTTTACAGTGTGTAACAATGTCAGGAAAATAATAAGATCTGTTTTTTATCATCAGACATGCAATTACACTTCCTTGATTCCAACCTTAATTTAATATTCGTTGAGCTTCAAAGCAACGAGGTCACTTGTCTCAAATGAGTATTTTCAATATAAAAGTTTCATGTTGAACTGACTACAAATACTTTTTGGCAGGAGAGAAACGCAGTTTCTTCGTTTTACTTGATCGGAGTTTTAAGATCATTTAAGAGGGTATAAGGTTAGGCATGAATTACTGCTATTTGTCTACGAGAACGCACTATTTGTAATATATATTAAATGTAAAAGTTTAACATTTTGCAGTTTTTCAAAACAAATTGTTTGGTTGGCTTAATTGTTACCTGTGTGGTTGGTATAACTGTCACTAGGCGGCGCCATTGTAAAATGGCGTCTTGTAGTATAACTGTGTCTTTCTTGCTGTATCATTGTCATGGTGTAGTGAATAAAACGTTTATACTAGAAATCTCAAGTTTTTGACGTGACAACGTCTTAAATTAGGTTGCGGCTGGGAGTCACTTATGAAAAAGTGTAACGCTCGGTAACGTTACGATGAGTCACCGAACGAGAGAGAGGCCCGCCGAATGCCTTGCGTCTCTCTCCCACTCAACTATGATCGGTCTGCCGCGCGCGCAGCACTACGTTGTCACGTAAAATCTTCGCCCGTAAAACCGACTTTACAGGCAACCATTTTTTTATTCAGAAGAAACAAATAAACCTCAAAAGGTTATGGGCTAAGGAAGCTCTGGAACTTAGAGAACAGAAGAAAACAGGAAAGACAACGTTATTTTTATTGTCAGTAAAATAGCGCACCGGTAACCTCAAAAATGCAAACATCACGATCTTAGAATGTGGAAAAATTTGATGGAAATAATTTTCGACAATGGGAATTCCAAATAAAATGCGCATTGAAAGCAAATGGGATGGATATTTCCATACCTAAATCGGAAACTAACCCAATTGAGTGGGTAAAACATGATGACATGGCAATGTTCATTTCAAGCAAATTACACTGATAGAAAACTGTGAAACTGTTCATGAAATAATGTCCAAACTAAAATCAGTATATGAACAGAAGAGTGAATTGAATAAAATGCTGATTCATGAAAGGTTTTACCAGTATAAAACGTGTTAAAGTGACAGTGTAGCACAATACATCTCGAAGGTAGAAAACCTGACTCAACAGCTAAGAGATAATGGCATAAGTGTCAGCGAATTGGCCATCATTACAAAAATACTAGGAACTTTGCCTGGCAAGTCCAGATCGTTGCGTCAAGCATGGATGTCATTGGATCCTAAACATCAGACCTTCATTAATTTAACTGCGCGTTTGTTGGATTGGATGAAGATGCNTTGCATGTGAGGAAGAACAAGAAACTGCCCTTCTTGTAGCAAATACAAAACAAAAGAAACACAATGCGAGTGGTAGTAGCTCAAATCAAAACAAAACTTCTAAACATCGTTTTGAATTTTATAATTGTGGGAAGCGTGGGCATTTTGCTAAATAATGTCGTGCTCCGAAGAAATCAACCAGGAAACCATCAAAAGATGAGAAAATGTTGGCGTTTAATGTAGAAACCAACTTGAGTGAAGTTGAAGATAATACCTGGATTTTGGACAGCGGTGCATCTGCGCACATTACATTCAGAAGATTATTTTGAAGAATTTGTGGAGTGCAACCGAAAGTCATTGTCATTAGGAAACAAACATTCTGTATAATTGTGCGGTATTGGAAAAGTTATGATTCGGAGATGGGTTGATGAACAGTCGGAGTACAACCTACTACAAGGAGTTTTTTATGTCCCTAATTTAAGAAGAAACCTGTTTTCTGAAGGAGTAATCGGTCGAAAAGGGTACACTATTATCAAGAAATACCCAAATGCTTTTAATATACAAAGAAGATAAAGTGGTAATGAGTGCAATAATCACAGAAAACAACTTATATGGACTAAAAATTGAAACAGGGGTTCCAGACACTTGTAATGTGGTTCAAATCAATCAAAGTGACATTAAAAAGTGGAACGAGAGACTAGGGCATATCAATCTAAAACAAATAAAGAATATGAGTGATAATAGTGTTGTTGAAGGTTTAAAATTTTATGACAACAAAGTAATTTTGTTTGCGAAGCATGTGCACATGGAAAACAGTGTCGTTTTCCATATCACAAATCAGTGCGAGGAGAACTACAGCCAGGTGACTTAGTATACAGGAATGTCTGTGGGCCTATGAGTCACACGTCAGTTAAAGGTCTGAGATATTTTGTATTGTTCAAAGATTGTGCTACAAGTTTCATGCATGTATATTTTATGAGACACAAAAGTGATTTATTGGAATTTTTCAAGAAAAATAATGCCATGTTCAGAAACAAATATACCCACAATTTAATGGTCCTTCCTAAGGACAATGGAAGAGAATATATAAACGAAGCTTTCAAGGAGACTATATGGATAAATAAGGCATAATTCACGAGAGTACAGCTACATACACCCCTGAAAAAAACGGACGGGCTGAAAGAGAACTACGCACTACTGTGGAGAGTGCTCGCTCTATGCTGTATACAAGAGATGTTCCTTTGAATTTGTGGACTGAGGCTGTGAATTGTGCAGTTTATATATTGAATAGAACCTCCTCAAGCCAGACACATAACATGAGACCTTATGAGTTCTGGAATGGAATAAAACCTCAGTTGGGTCATGTGAAAGTGTTTGGTAGTGCTGGGTATGTTCATGTTCCTGACCAGTTAAGAACAAAATTAGATAAGAAAAGTGAGAAAATGATACTGGTTGGCTATGATAATACTAATTACAGAATGTATAATATAAAAACGAAACAAGTAAAAGTATAGACAAATGTGATTTTTGATGAAGATCAAGTTCCAGAGATTAGAAAGAATAAAGGCAAAAAAATATATGTTTTTATGAAGGAAAAGAAAATCTAGAAAACATAAATGACGAAACTAACCGTAAATCTGAAGTGAGAAAAGAAGATGACACACTGATAGAAAGTCCATCAACTGAGAATGAAGACAACATGCACAGTTGTAACAGTGATGATCTTCCCTATGAGCCATCTCAAGAAATAGAAGATATAGAAGCTCCTCATAATTTAAGACCACGAAGAAACATAAATTTTGAGGCAAATCTTATTGAGTTCTCGTTGCCACAAACATATAAAGAAGCAATGAGATGTTCACACAAGGATGAATGGTCCAAGGCCATACAAGAATAGCTGATGGCGCTAGAAGAAAATGAAACTTTGTCTACAGTTGAAAATTTTGGTCAGAGAACACTTACTACTAAGTGGGTTTTTGCTATTAAGAAGGACGAGAATGGCCAAGTCTTACGTTATAAAACTCGTCTGTGTGCACGTGGTTTTAGTCAAGTAAAAGAGGTTGACTATCAAGAGATATTCTCTCCGACCACCAGGTATGATTCAATAAGAATTATTCTTTCTATTGCAGCAAAGTATAACTTAGAAATGAAGCAATTTGATGTAAAAACCGGTTTTCTTAATGGTTATCTTAAAGAGGATATATATATATATACCAGAAGGTGTGCAGGTAAATAGTAATTATATTTTAAAATTAAATAAGTAACTGTATGGATTAAAACAGGCATTTAAGCGTTGAAACAAAAGGTTTAGTGATTTTTTAAAGAAATATGGTTTCATACAATCTCAGGCTGAAAACTGTTTAAATATTGGATTTTTTAAAAGTGTCAGAGAGTTCTTCATAATTTATGTTGATGATGCACTGGTAGTATCTGAGAGTCAACAAGTTATTAAAGATATAATTGATTATTTAAAACAAGAATTTTAAATTAAAGAGTTAAATTATAATATTTTGTTGGCATGAAAATAATAAGATTAAATAATTGTATATGTCAAATTATTTACATCAAGCAAGTAATTAAAAAGTTTTCTATGCATAATGCAAACCCAGTAAGTACTCCAGCAGATATTTAGATTCAGACTTTTCAGGGGATTTGATACCCGTAGGTCTAATACAGGTTACATTTTTTTAATGAATGGAGGACCAACCACTTGGTGCAGTCAAAAACAAAGGACCATTGCTCTCTCAACTACTGAAGCAGAATTTTTAGCTGCCTGTGAAACGGCAAAAGAAATACTGTGGTTGAAACAATTATTGTCAGAGTTAGGTGAGAATTGTGAATGTATTACACTTTGTGTTGATAATCAGAGTGCTATTAAACTAGTTAACAACCCTGCTTATCATAAGAGAATAAAGCACATAGATGTCAAATATAATTTTGTGAGGGAAAAGGTGGAACTGGGCTTAATAAAAATCGAGTATGTATCAAGTAAAAATCAATTGGCAGACATGTTAACTAAAACCTTGCCCACTCAATCTTTTGCATATCTGAGAAATAATTTTTTGTATTGCAAGCAATTTTTTTTTTAAACTAGTAATGTTAAATTTTAGTGGGAGTATTAAATATATAAGTTTAACTTTTTGCATTGTTTAAAAACAAATTGTTTAGTTGGAATAATTGTCACCTGTGTGATTGGTATAACTGTCACTAGGCGGCGCCATTGTAAAATGGCGTCTTGCAGTATAACTGTGTCTTTCTTGCTGTAACATTGTTATGGTGTAGTGAATAAATTATTTATACTAGAAATCTCAAGTTTTTATTCAGAAGAAACCGATAAACCTCATAATATATAAATTCAAAGAACAATTATTTGCGTTTATAAATTATTACTGCAAAAGTGAAGGTGCATTGGCCACTCTAATTGGCACCATAAGACAATGGTGTATTCTATCACGTACAGGCTACTTTTCCAGTTTGAGAAATAATAATTTCTACCACTGAAGTATGATCCAATGAATATTCGGATATCTTTAGACTACAGTGTGGTAACATAGTGAAATAAACTGGAAATGAGTGCCACAGAGAAAGGAGTATCGGGGAAACTGAAAATTTAAGAAATATTCTTACCATTGTGCTAGGCCATGCTTTCGCTGATTCCACCGTAAGAATGCTTACCTTTATTGAGTTATTTTCACCGAACAGAGCTCCTGTGGTTCAGTTAATTAGGATACCTCCGGATTGTGGTATGTTACTTACGCGATATTTTAAATTTTATTTTCGTATCAGTGAGTAAGCTAATTAAAATTCACTATGAATCAGATATTTTTAAACAATTTTTGCGGAATTATAAATATTTCAGTTTTGTATGCTAACAATTCAGACAGGGTTTTTTTAAAAATAATTTCCCGCATAAAATGAAATCATGTGCACGATTGCACCAATAATATTACACAATTTATTTTCTCATATGGAACTGGGTCCACGTCATATTACTTTAGACTTGAATGTAAGGATATAAAACTACGTTCGAACCCTTTATGAATTTGGAACAAATAACATTGTACAACTCTATATGCATCAGCCATATGAAAAAACTTAAGCCAAGAATTTTACCAAAGAATCATTTTAAAATTTGTCCAGCACAAATTATATTAATCCAATTTTCATAACTTTGATAATTTTTAAACATAAAATTGCTTTTTTTGTTTACGTTTACTACAAAATCTTGAAGGGATATTTTCACCGAAATGGAAAACTGTATATGAAACGCCCACAAAAAAAAATATTTTTCGAGAAATAAAAAAAAAATGTACCGAATTTTCTTACACATATTTTTGCAAGGAAATTTCAAGTAACTGTTCTCATTACTGTCGCAAGACACCTCAATCAATTTCTTTCTGTAATGCCGAGGAGAGAGAGAAAATATATGTACTTGTCACCATCATTTATACACTATCATTCACTATATCTGACGCGTAATTACTTTGTAGGTCGGGAGTTGGTGGAGGGAGGGGAAGCAGGTGACGCGGGTTGAAGCAGGAAGTAGCAGCAGCGAGGGCTGGGGCCACGCCCTCTCAGCTACGGAAGCTGGCTTGAAGCTCCTAGCGACGTGAACTGTCAGAGTGGACGGAAGGGTTTATTGTTTGGCTGACAGCTGATAAGCGGCGCCGTGCAGCGCCTGGCACCGCGGCACACTCACAGACCTGCGACCGGCACTTCACCCCCCCCCCGGCAAAACTCAAAATTATTTTCTCAAATTTATTTGGTTATAATTATTTTAAAAATACCATATTTTAACATACAGTGCTTTTTAGAAATAACGAAACGCAATATGACACGTTCCTGCATGTAAGACATAATTTTATGTTCCAACCAACACTCCATAAGACTTAAAGGGTTTCTCCTCCTGTCTAAAAGAATGCTCAAATTTTTTTTGTGTTCCCTGCATATAACATCAGTAATTGTTCAGTTCCTGGCAGCAAATCAAATGCACTTTTTTTTTTGTCAGGTAAAAGTTGTGAGATACCAACAAAGCAGTAGTCAACGTAACAGGTTCAGAAAACAGTTTATGGGTTTCGAATATTGTTATGTATAAGGGCTTCAGGCGTGATGACCATGGGAACGACTGAGATAATGGCCGACAGCAGATGAATGGGCAAGTCTCCAGAATGCAATTAATTGTGTTTTTTTTTATTATGAAGATATGTATTAATTGATGTTGCTTTGATCTCGTGGAATTCAGATAAATTATCTTCGTAAATAACATTATTCAGATGAATATATTGAAAAACTTTAAGGGAATAACATATTGCATACAATTTGTCTCCATGCCTTTCAAACCCTCGAAGATGTATATGACTTTGCTTTCATGAGTATTTTGCGCAATTGGAGAATAATTCAGGGGTAGCGTCAAGAAACAAGACTAAACCACAAACTGCCACTTCTTTTTTTCAGAAAGTAATAATATCATAATTAATATGCTTACTTCTGTATTTAAATTTTGCAACATGTTTTATTGTTCTCAATGTACATTTAATACAGAGTTTTTAAAAGCAGTATTTACTACAAAATTAATTTTAACTACTACTGATTGTCTATTAATGTATAATAATTATTATTTTAGAATTTCTTTTTGCGTCGTGTCTTTACAAGAGTAATATTATTTCTTTCTTGTCAAGTTTTCTGCATTTAACGTTTAATTTATTCAACCTTTAAAAAAGTTTATAACATGATTTTACTGTACTACAATTTGCCATTGTTAAACCATTACTTTTAATATATAAACACGTATTACAATATAAGTTAAAACAAACAATATGTTCAACATTAACATAGTATCTTTTAAGTTATATAAATTGTGGAGCGAGGCCTATGAATTAATAAGGAATAAGGAATAGCTCACTACCGATAAAAAACCCACATATTTGTATTTATTTACTTTTATTTTACAATATCATTGTAACAAAATTCTGTATTTTGTTTAATATTTCCAAAGAATTCCGATAAAATTAACTGGCAATTTGTTATTACTTTAATTTAATTTTTTTTTCTGCTAACTGTTTGGTGTACAAAAGGAGAAAGACAGTGCAAATCAAAAAGAAACATGGGCGAACCCCTTTTTTACAATTTTTGTAAAACATTTTCCTTGGCCATGTCACTTACTTGAAACACAAAGCTGCCTGAGCCTATTGAACTTCTATCTGATGGTGCAGAACACTGCAACATCTACAAATATTTACTCTTGGGGAAGTTCAGATCCAACTCCGCTCAGCTGCACATTAATTACAGGAGGCATTGCTTCCTCTTGGAGAATGAAGATATAAAATCTCGTTTTCGCATCTGGAAATTGCGGTCTTATAGGGAAACATACTTCGTTGTGGTGGCGACTTCTATCCTGTAGTAAAAATGAGTAAGACTAAGCTTACACTGGACTGAACTTGATAGTACGTGGAAGGCATTTCGACTGTTTATAATGGCATTTTAACTGTTGACAGTCACGTGAACTAGAACAAATACAGTGCGAATTACGGGCGAAAACATCATTTGGCAATAGTTCGAATCATGGAACTAACAACTGACAATATTCAAAGTTTTAGTAAACCCAAAGAGTTAACATTTCCTTCTGTGCACAGTTTCCTACCACGTTTGAGAATTATTTAGTATACTATCTTGGAATATTAAAAAATAATTATATATAAACATACGTTATATAAAAATTATTCAATCTGGCCACAGTTTTAAAAGTATATTTTAATGTATATCTTGTTAACTTTTTGTAAAAATACTTAGCTCATAATTGTACATATCTATCCACCTTGACAACAGGAGTGTGATAATAAATCTTAGTTTGATTTTAGTCCTGCCTGAATCAATTAGGTAACTTTCGAAAGAATTTATTCTTTCCACCACTAGTCCAATCAAGAATTACAAATTTATTGCAAAATTATTGTAAGTCATACTCGGCTCTATTTTATATCGTCGATTGATCAGCAGAATACACAACCCCTCGATATAATAACGCTCTTTGGAAAAATCTGCAAATATTCGGAGCTGGTCGTGTCTCTTAAATGCTCCGTTGCAATAAACTGTAGTTCGTTTTATTTTTCTAGAATAGCCTATTCAGCAGGGATAGCAGTGTGATGTGAACATAACATAGGGATAAAATGCACTGCTGGAATAGGCGAATATCATAGACAAATATTTTTCACAACTATATGTTAACCTATCACACATATAATTGGGTGATTTATTTTATGTCTAGAGTTTTTCGAACGCAAATCGCTGATTTTTATAGTTGCAATAACTGAACACTTGTTTCACCTATAAGCAGTCTCATTAAAAAAAAATTCTATAGCAATGCACGCAGGCTGGCGGTCAGACAAACGACCATCTTAAACACTTTTCTTAAACTTTTTTAAATAAGAAATATACATTTTACATGTAAGCTTGTTTATAAAACGTATTTTACACGCGATGTATTTATCGTCCAAAGAAGAAGCCACCTGCATTCGCTAGACACCATTCGTTGTTAAAACCAATATATAAGTTCATAAACATGAGAGATGACAGCGAGCGCAATAGCCACACACGTATGTTTTCATATATACAGAGTGGTCCACCTAACGTGGAAACCCCTGTAATTCCCGTAACGTTTGCGTATCACAGAATGCTGTTTTAGCTAAATACAAAATACGTACGGGAGCGAGTGATCTGTCGCATAGTGACTATTCGTAACATGTGCATGGACAGACACATTGGACCATATACGACTTTTTAACTGGGAACACGCACGTAATTCAACGGCGTCTGAAAGTGGGCGCAAAGAGGAATTCAGTGATAAAGCATTCACAATAGAGAGTATTGTAAAAACGCCAAGAAATAATGAGCAAATATGATTACGTTAGGTAGGCCGGTAGCACGGAGCAGAGGACCTGTGTTACTCATTGTCGTAAGTAAACAACTCTAAACAACAACAAAAACTGCGCTAATGGAAATTCCACCCATATCATCTGGCTCTCCATCAGGCATTACATGAAGGTGATTTTCAGCAACATGTAAACTTTTGTATGTTTGCTCTGATGTCCGTAAGGGATGACTACAGTTTTATGAAGATCGTACTATTTACCGATGAAGCGACCTTCACAAACCACGGGCCCGTAAATTTACGAAATACGCACCATC
>NQII01011761.1:4731-32371 GCA_002778355.1 Clitarchus hookeri
TCAAGAGTTCAAATGTTATTAGGGAGGAGACCATATAACCCAGGAAAACATTCGCATGACTGCATAATCCTATCTTTCCAAGGAAAGAAGCTAAAAAAATTTGTTATGTGTTCAAAATATGATGCACATGTTCTCGCGTAAAATGTTAATGTATAAAATCAGAACCGTTTTTAAAATAATACGTAAGAAAACCAAGCTACTCTCTCGGAATACCCTTTTAATAATTTTGGTTAGATGTATTTTTTTATGTAAAGCAAAGTCCTGTGCAGCTATATTTTAAAATGCAGAGTAGCAATTTTTTTCAATCCTAAGGAACGTTTCTGAAGTTAATATATCCAAAAAAAATAATGTAAAAACTTATGTACATAACAAAAATTATCTCAAGCAAATATCAAACATAAAAGTAAATATTTTATGTTTGATATTGCTACTTTTTTAAAATTATTCTTATTAGCAAAAACATACACTAACAGGCCCCCTGCAGACAAACATGTATCATGCCCTCTTATGTCCGTTAGAGTAACAGATCTATTACTGTTTCACGTTGTTCCATAAGAAATTTGTCTACTGCTTCACAGTCCAGTGATACTATTGTTTGCAGAACTAAAAAATTGTTTTTTTCGCCCGTGTATTAGGTGAATAGCTTCCTGGCTGTGGCATGACAATGAAAACCAAGCTCTGTAACACCAGCAGAGCCTCCTGGCTTTGGTTTCTGTACATAAACTGCTACGGAAGCCCTCTCATAGCAATCATTGACATGGCTGTCTGACGATTGAATCATACAACATGCTTCAGAATTCATCATCCTGGATTAGCTGTGGACCCGGATAACAGTTGACCAAGGCTCTTCTATATGCTATATATTTTCCTTAAAGAATATCTCAATTTATAGTTTCTTACAAACATGAATTTTGGATAGTACATAACACTCTCTGTTAACACATATTGACAGTAAGTAGATTAATGGTTTACAAGCCATTATTTCTTAGCTTATATAACATTCTACAGAGAAAATTCAATAGGAGAAATGTAGTGCCCAATGAATATTGGTCTTAGAAATTTTCGTATATTTACTCACTGTTCACAGACGAATGCTTCTCTGAGCTTCGGCCAGTGACTTGTGTGAGTTTGGGTTTGTGCCCAATAACACAGGTGTTCCCAGTCCTCTTTGATGTTGACCATAATATATGTCCCAATGTAATACGCCAATGTACACGTCAGCACCGTCCCAGTAATTCTGGAAACCATCTCTCTCNAATACGCCAATGTACACGTCAGCACCGTCCCAGTAATTCTGGAAACCATCTCTCTCAGTCATGCTTATGCTACGGCTGAGGTACTATTTACTTCTGCACTGCGTTAACAGTACCTACTTCACTTGACCCTTGACGGATCTCCAACTCTCTACGAATCTCAAGAATAGTTTTCCACATTTCCTTCTAGCGTGTAGAGTATTAAACTATTAACAGCACAGTACTAACTTAGATGAGTTAGACATCATAGAGAATCTCCAATACAGCCACCGATAGCGGAGTCACCAATTACACCTCCAGTAAAAATGTGAGACGAAACTGCTCTTTCTTTTTCGTCAATGCCTCACTGGGCACTTACTCAACTCCCAGGTTACATATAACTGTATCCGATTTGGGACATATGCCTTATAATTATTTTAAGGACTGCCACTTCCAACCAAGAACCAGATCCAAGAGAAGATTACTTTTCCCAAGTCGTAGTACGGCGAGAAGTATCTTTTGCACTAACTATAGAGGGCACTCAGCCCATACAAATATAAAAGGCCTCACGTCCATTGCAGTTAAACTGTTATCCTTGGACTCAGTTCAATATCACTGAGCCTATGTTCCTCAATGTTCCGGTTGCCGTTCTCCCATTGCAGATCTATCACTCACACTGTGGTCTGCAAGGGAAATGCAACCCTACTGTGTCGGAATCCATATGTTCACAAACTTTTAATATCTCCACTTCGATATCCAAGCTATGATAACCTATGATCTGAGCTCAAATAATTCACGCTTCCATCTAATAAGTCCAGATACCATATGCAATACCCAAATCATGGTGTTTATACACGTTTCCCAGTGGAGCAGATACTATGTACCATAAGTACTGCCGGGGTGTTATACTTATTTCGGTTTGGAGACAGAGGTCAAAATTATGATGCACTACGTCAGTCGTCTTGAAGTTCCCTACTCATTCATGTCCACTTTCACTCCAGACATATTGAAATCTTTTGTGGCATATGGAATTTAATTCTTTTACAGCCGCTCATTCATTCCTACGCTTTTGCTTTGTCCAATTTGCTGTTAAGCTAACNATATGGAATTTAATTCTTTTACAGCCGCTCATTCATTCCTACGCTTTTGCTTTGTCCAATTTGCTGTTAAGCTAACCCTTGCAAGTCACGAATTATCTGCGTTTTGCAAAATTCTACTTGCATTTGTTATGTTTGCTATTAATAACATAAAGTTTATATTTAATTTACTTTGTCTTCTAAAGGCAATTCCCATTATTTTTTCTATTTTCGTCCTATCTATTTGCAGATGGGGTTTTTTTGGCAAATAATTTTATAAGTAAGATATATTCCTGAAAAAAAAATAGTAATCATTATTTTTATTGAACAAAAAATTAAATACATGTAGGATTGTTGAACGTGATTTTATTCTNATATGGAATTTAATTCTTTTACAGCCGCTCATTCATTCCTACGCTTTTGCTTTGTCCAATTTGCTGTTAAGCTAATCCTTGCAAGTCACGAATTATCTGCGTTTTGCAAAATTCTACTTGCATTTGTTATGTTTGCTATTAATAACATAAAGTTTATATTTAATTTACTTTGTCTTCTAAAGGCAATTCCCATGATTTTTTCTATTTTCGTCCTATCTATTTGCAGATGGGGTTTATTTGGCAAATAATTTTATAAGTAAGATATATTCCTGANGGTTTTTTTGGCAAATAATTTTATAAGTAAGATATATTCCTGAAAAAAAAATAGTAATCATTATTTTTATTGAACAAAAAATTAAATACATGTAGGATTGTTGAACGTGATTTTATTCTATATAGAAGAATTAAATTACACGTACATTCAACATAGCAAAGAAACAAAGAAGTCACAAGATAAACATGTGATAACAACATTGACAAATGAATGGAAGGTTGCAGCGAGGTTGCAGAGCGTCTATGGGGCAGTGTAGCCAACCTTTACACCTTCCCCCTAGAAGTCGGTTGTCGCAGGGAACAAGGAAGCAGTTTTCCGGAATGGAAGGAATTGGAAATCTTCTTTTTCTTTCCACAAGCAACTTCATATAATGTCGGCGAGATCTGCTAGATGATTGGATAGGGTCTGATCCGCACTTNGTAGACAACCTTTACACCTTCCCCCTAGAAGTCGGTTGTCGCAGGGAACAAGGAAGCAGTTTTCCGGAATGGAAGGTTGCAGCGAGGTTGCAGAGCGTCTATGGAGCAGTGTAGACAACCTTTACACCTTCCCCCTAGAAGTCGGTTGTCGCAGGGAACAAGGAAGCAGTTTTCCGGAATGGAAGAAATTGGAAATCTTATTTTTCTTTCCACAAGCAACTTCATATAATGTCGGCGAGATCTGCTAGATGATTGGATAGGGTCTGATCCGCACTTGATCTAACTTATTACGATTCAGCCTATTTCCATTTTCGATATAGACTAAATCGCCGACATTGAAGGTGTGCTGTCGCCAGTTCTTATCTACACGTTTCTTATTTTTTGGAAACTCTTCATATAATTACGGAGAGCTATTTTGCGGTCTTCTTCAAGAGACGTTTGGTAGTGTTCTTGAAGGGACGATATCGTGGACTTCTTTCACAGTAGTAAGTATGATGGTGTAAAGTGTGTGGAGCTATGAATGGTATCATTGTACTTGTTGCCACACTCCTGTGCCAGGGTTGGTCAGGCTTTATAGCTATCGTTGTTAATTTTACACCGGAAGCGATTTACTAATGTTTGATATAATTGCTCATTAAGCCCGTTTGATTCGGGTTGATCAATGCATGTAAAGACGATTTGTATTCCTTTTTTTTTTTCTAAATAGTTCTTGAAGTCAGTAGAATTGATGCCCGTATATTCATCTGCTATTAGGATTGAGATAGAATTTCGTTGGGCGATTGAATTAATCAAATTTATACAATCTTGGGCGTTCTGACCCTTTGTAGTGGAGATCCACGCATATCTGGTGAAATGATACACCAGGATATACATGTATCGTTTGGTAGATCTCTTTCCAGCACAGCCTCCGACACCATCGAGTGACATTATTTGAAAAGGCTCTGTAGCAGGGCCTAGTTGTGAGAGTAGACCGATATCACGACTACGACGAACTTTGTTTTCAATAAAAATCTTACCGTTTTTATAAAAGGTATGTATAGCTTTGTTCAGACCCNGCATGTATCGTTTGGTAGATCTGTTTCCAGCAAAGCCTCCGACACCATCGAGTGACATTATTTGAAAAGGCTCTTTAGCAGGGCCTAGTTGTGAGAGTAGACCGATAGCACGACTACGACGAACTTTGTTTTCAATAAAAATCTTACCGTTTTTATAAAAGGTATGTATAGCTTTGTTCAGACCCTTGAAGTAATAATGTGGTCTGATGGTTGCAATCATCTGTGCTGGACCGATGTGACCATAATGTTTATGAACAAGTTCAATTATTTCATTTCCTATCGTGGGAGAAACAAAAATTCTTAATTTTTCTGTTAATTTCTTGAGTATGATCCCTTGTATATACTCTATCTGCTTAGCTGCTTTCAACTCGGAAGATGATCTGTGTGGTATTTTATTACAGTGGATATATCTATTAAATTTACAACTTTTATCGCAGCTTTATTCTCGAAGTATTCAAGGACTGGATTTATTGAAAGGAGATCAGCCATAAAATTTTCTTTTCCCTTTATATATGTAATATTAAAGTCAAATTGAGATAAATAAAGAATTAGGTCTCCAAGGATTTCATCAGTTCTGGCTTTTGTCTTTAAATTCTCTAACGGTTTGTGATCACTGCAGACCGTAAAGTGACGTCCAATTAAGTAGTACTACCAAAACTTTATTGCATCCTTGATAGATTTGCATTAGAAATGAATAATGTTTAAATTTTTTTCTCTATTTGAAAGCTTGCGAGAGAAATACGCAACAGGATGTAGTATTCCGTCTTCTTGGGGTTGTTTGAGTGCTGCGCCGATACCTTTGTAGCTGGCATCTGTCTCTATGAAGACGGGTTTTTCAATATCGTAGATAGCCAGGATCGGTTTAGAGCATAAATAATCCTTAATCATCTTGAAAGTCTGTTCGCAGTCATCAGACCATTCAAATTTGACATCTTTCCTCAGTAGTTGATGTAGTGGTTCTAGTTTCTGCCTACTATTTTCTATATATCACAAGTAGAAGTTTATAGAATCCAGAATACTCCACACACCACTCTTATCAGAAGGTCTTTGAAGATTTTGGATAGAGACTAAATTTCCTTGGGCTGGAGAAACTGTGTTCTTCGAAATAGTGTGTCCAAGGTACTTGACTGATTTGGCTGCGAACAAACATTTAACTAGTTTTAATTTTAAGCCTTCAGAGTAGATAACGTGTAAAAATTTTATAATATGATGGAGATGGTCCTCCCAGGTTCGGGAGAAAATCAAGATATCATATATGTAATTGATTGCGAACTCATCAAAGTTATTTCTTCGGATTATATTTGACAACGTCCTCTGGAATGTGGCTGGAACGTTCTTTAAACCAAAGGGAAGAACTTTAAAAATGAACTTTCCATACTTAGTGATAAAATAAGTTTTTTTTATCTTGTACTTTAAGTGTGATGCACCATAAAAGCAGAATTAATATCTAATAATGTAAAATATTCACAATTTACAACTTTGTCGACCACATCTTGAATTGNACCATAAAAGCAGAATTAATATCTAATAATGTAAAATATTCACAATTTACAACTTTGTCGACCACATCTTGAATTGTAGGGAAGGGAAAACATTCTGGAACTACCAACTAGTTTAATTTTCGAAAGTCGATGCATAGGCGTTATTTTCTTCCTTCGTCTCTCTTGTATGCTAACGTTACAGGAGAAGCAAATGGAGTATCAAATTCTTCGATGATCCCAGCTTGTAGTAATTTCTTAATCTGAGTTCTGATTTCTGTATCGTCATGGATTAAACATTTGTATGGAAGAGAGGTGACGTGTTCGTCCCTAAGAAGTTTTATCTCAGCGTCTTTTGATCGTATTTTGCCTATATCAAATTTATCTTTTGCAAACAAATGTCTACATTTTTCAATTATTTGTAAAATGGTTTGTTTCTTCTCATAATTCTCAATATGTTGTAAGTCAGCTTCAAATTCGTCGGTATTCAAATTTTCATTAAAATTTACTTTAATATCTTTATCCAAATCTTCAGTATCTTCTCGAGTCTGCATCTGATCATTATCTGATCGGTCTTCTTGTATATCTATTACGTTCTCGCTGTTTATGCGTTGAAAAATTCTTAGATTCTCATTTTGAATCAACTCAAACTTCTGAATATCATCGATGCCTAGCAAGAGATCATAGGAGAAATTATCATTCTTTACAACATAGGTAGTTATGTAGTCTGTAATATTTCTAATACGAAGCATAATTGTAGCCCGGGCTGAAGTGAAATCAAGTCCGCTGATTGTTTTAGTACACCTTTTTGTTCTAATAATTTTAACTTAAGCAAATCAGCAATTCGTTGATTAATTAGTGTTACATTTGAGCCGCTATCACAAAGAGTTTTTGTTTTTAAATTGTCATTTATAACGATGTTTAATTTTATCAGCAGTTCTTATTTCGCCCGTTTACTCAGTTTAAATTCTTTCTATCAAAATAGGCTTTCAATATTTTCATATAATTTATATTTGTAGAATGTTCTGTCATATTTGATCGTAGTGTTTTAGAGACCGAATTATTGTTGCGACATTCAGCTACTGGATGGAAACTNAATGTTCTGTCATATTTGATCGTAGTGTTTTAGAGACCGAATTATTGTTGCGACATTCAGCTACTGGATGGAAACTACTTGGAAAACCAAGGTCAGCACAAACTGAACACTCCTTCCGTAGAGCTTCATTTTTCTGTTGGGGTTCATTTTTCTTATAAAGAAATTTTTTTTATATATTTCGGACTTAACTGTCTTTCCCTATTCCTTCTGGCAAAACCGTCTTCCAACTTTCGAAGCCCGGTATACAGACCATCAAGAGTAGTTATCTCTTCCCTATAAAGTTCTTCTTGAGCTTCACTTGGTAAACCAAACACTATCTGGTTGATAAAAGATAACTCAGTACCTTTAGGTTCCACTTCCAGGCATAGTTTCTCTTTGGTAAATGCATAATCGATTAAGGACCCTCCCAAATATTTGTAGTTAAAAGCTTTCCTAACAATCGACCAGCCATTATCAACAAAAACATTACGGAAATAAATCTTCCAAACCTCCCAGGAAGCGGTTAGACCTATCTTTATCAGATTAGTTTCATACCAGTCTTTTGCCGATCCCGTGACAAAGAAACATAAAGCCTGGATTCTTAGTCTATCTGAACTTACCTGAAATCGATTGCATTCGTCTTCAAATCTACGTAACCATTCTGTAGGATCGTATTGTATTTTTTCAAATTTATCTAAAATGAATTTATTTTCAATGTGATGTAATTTTGTTTCGTCTTGAGTTGAATTTAATTTCAACTGAAGCCCAATCGCTTAGTTCGATCTTCTAATTATAGTTGTAGATGATCATGAGTTTGAGATACCGGAACGGGAACGTATGCTTCTAATGGAAATTTTTGGAAACCTATATTGTCCTCTTCATCGAAATATCATTGTCAATCTTTATAGCTATTGTTCTATAACCATTTACAATTGTATTACAGCTGTTGCATTTTGTATACGTTTCTTACTAGATAATGTATAGTAAAGCTTCACGTCTCTGTATTCTTCTGGCAATAAATACCATACCTCCTTATTAGTAGATATACACGAGATCACTAAGTCATTCTCAGCTTGCTTCACAACTCAAACATAAAGTTGGGTCATCCCTTTATATTTGACATCCTATAATTTAAATTGTAGGATTGTTGAACGTGGTTTTATTCTATGTAAAAGAATTAAATTACAAGTACATTCAACATAGTAAAGAAACAAACAAGTCACAAGATAAACATGTGATAACAACATTGACAAATGAAGGGAAGGTTGCAGCGAGGTTGCGGAGCGTCTATGGAGCAGTGTAGACAACCTTTAGATACAATAAGTGAAAAGTGATTTTTTTAAATATAACTTATCCTGTTTCATAATGTTTATTGCTATGTTTATAACTAAAAACTCCGGAAAATTTCGCACCTTGAGGACTAATGTCACAAAATGTGGCTATAAGGGTATGTATAACAAGCATGTTATGAAATAATTTTATTAATTTAAATATAAAGTTTATTTGCATGGTGTGTTTAAAACTAAACGTGCTGAATTGAATCAGTTTCTTCAAAGTTCGTTGCAGAAGAAATAAAATGCTGTCTAATATAGAACATCACACACACACTGGCATGACTAAAGGTTCTCGATATATTTTATCACCCTCAGAAAAACCTTATCCTTCAATAATTTACTGTAATCTTTCTTAGACTAAATTATGGACAAGAGTTCTTCTGTCGATCAATGCGTGGCTTAAACGTTCTTAAAATTTTCCTTCACTGAACATGCGCGGAAATTAAACGCGTATTATTGGCGCTAAGCAAAGAATACAACAATTACGAAAAATATTTTCTGAACTAATTGGCTTATAATTGTCGTAATTACCGTGGAACTACCACAGTTACGTACAATGACAGCAGGTAACGCAACCTTCACAAAGCCAGTAATCAATTATTGTATGATGAAAACGCATTGAGCTTTTCCTTTAGTCGTACGAAGTACATTATCGAAGTCCTTTTCTGTGCATATAGTGTGTCTGAGAAACTCTAATTAAGAGTTTCATTTCTTTTCTGTGGCTCAAATACTGTGGGCTTTGATAACAAGTTATTTGAGGTAAGTTTGTAAGTACGAATGTTGCAAATTCCATGTAATGTGGATATTAATTTCCAGTTGCTAAGTTTGGGGTGTTACGAAACATGAAATTTTATTCGTTCAAATTTGGAGAAATAACAAGTTAGTTCATGGGTTTCACTTTGTTGCTGTGGTAACACTACGGCACGTAATGAGCCAAGATAAGACACCAGCCATCCTGTATAGACCATTCATCGTTACTTCCAACTTTTCTGAAACGCTGCTAAAGTTCTTCTTCCAAGATATTCCTCCGCGTTATGCAAAGAATATTCCTCCGCGTCTTCAAAATCACACCAAAGAAACCACGCACTACATTCGTGCGCACTCAATATATACGATACGAACTATTTCTTACCAGACTTTACCAACACACATATTTCCCCACTGTTTTCATTCATATTTGTTACAAATTAAATACAATACTTTGTAAATAAAATAAAAATAATTTTCACTTTAACCACAAATAAGGTACATAAACGCCTACTCAAACATAAAAAGATTGTGATACTTAACATAATCAGGAAACAATCAAACACGTCATTCGTGGTGTGCATTTCAAACGTTTTATTCAAAAATTGTGAAGAAATGGCGAACAGACATTAGATAATATTTATTCAAATAAACAGTAGCTATCTTTAAAGTTCCATTTTTAATTTCACGGTATGCTGTGTAAAAAATTTATTATTCTTCATAAAACTAATTTGCGAAAATTAATTTTTGTTTGTGATAACACATCAGTTGCATTTATAATTTAATATTACTTATTTAGTGTAATTGGAATTTGCATTCATTACCCACATTTTAATACTTTAATTAAGTGGGGGACAAAAATGTGTAAGGTAAATCGATGGAAACACCACATGGTGAAAAATAAATTTAAAGTGAACAAATTTTCCAATTAAATAGGTTATATTGAAAAAATAATAAATTAAAATGTAATGTTTTTTTTAGTCTCTTTAGTTACGGGCATTGAGCAAGACTATTTATTACGCTGCCGTGATGGTTTTTTTTTATTCTAGAGGCTTAGGAAGGACATGGTGATTATAATTTTCCAAATGTTAAGGTTTTAATCAGGTCTTAATCTTCGTAAAAAAAAAAATACTTCTTTTACTCTGCATGAAACAATGCATTTGTCTTCATTTTCAAGATAATGTAATATTTATATAGAAAAATCACTATCATAAACCAGACACGCAAGTTCAGAAAGAAGCGTCATAAAGCACTTAATTGATGTGATTAAAATACTATGAAAATAAATTGTAGATAATGTGTTAGGACTCACGCGTTTTCTAGAGCACTGGATAATTACATTAAGGCCATTAAACAGTGCTGCTGTAAGAGGAAACAAAACATTTATTCGTAAAAATATTAGATTTTTTAGTCCACCACTTAGCCAAGACTTGACNGTTACGTAAAGGCCATTAAACAGTGCTGCTGTAAGAGGAAACAAAACATTTATTCGTAAAAATATTAGATTTTTTAGTCCACCACTTAGCCAAGACTTGACTTCTAAAGCGTACGGCATCGGTTATTTTTATTTATAGCGGCATGATGCTAGATCTGTGCCGTAAGTAGGGTTGGCTCTCATAGACAGACTCAAATTTACTCTTTCTTGCTACATGGCAGACTGGAGAATTTGGGTTTACTAGATGACTTACTCTGTCAGATTTACACCCCTGCAAAGCCAAGTCGCACACATATCCTCTGGTTCACTCTTGAGGGCCTAGTGTCAAAGAACATTATCTTCATCTAGTGAACCGGTCCGGCTTCACCTGGTAACAATTTAGTTTTTACAGCGATACTTTAAAATACAAAAATGGTTACCGTGGGTTATCCTTAAAAGATAAACATTTTGTTATGAGCCATGCCAGCACATAAACTCTTAGGATATTAAGGGATAGNGTGGGTTATCCTTAAAAGATAAACATTTTGTTATGAGCCATGCCAGCACATAAACTCTTAGGATATTAAGGGATAGCATAAGGAATTAGTGTAAGCTTAGAATAAGAGGAATTAGAAAGAGTTAATATAATCCTTACTTGCATTGAACAGTTAGCACTTATTACAGGAATATTTAACGCAAGAGTCCAACGAAAAAGAGAGATAGATGGNGTGGGTTATCCTTAAAAGATAAACATTTTGTTATGAGCCATGCCAGCACATAAACTCTTAGGATATTAAGGGATACCATAAGGAATTAGTGTAAGCTTAGAATAAGAGGAATTAGAAAGAGTTAATATAATCTTTACTTGCATTGAACAGTTAGCACTTATTACAGGAATATTTAACGCAAGAGTCCAACGAAAAAGAGAGATAGATGGNTTACTTGCATTGAACAGTTAGCACTTATTACAGGAATATTTAACGCAAGAGTCCAACGAAAAAGAGAGATAGATGGAGTAAAGTAAGGTTATTAAGAGAGAGAGTACATGATACAGAAGGAGCTCACTCTAGCCTCGCACCCGGACCTCGTTGTCGGACGATGCCCTCGGACCTGGTGCTGACTCGCCTGTTGACCCACGCAGACTGTGTCCATGTCGGTCCTCGGCGCCCAGTTAACTCTTCTCGCCCCTCCACGTGTGTATTGACGTCATTCCTTCTGATTGGCTCCCGTTGTGCGTTGTAGGCGGAGTGTCCTCGCCGTTAGTTCTAATTCTTCTGAAATGCCCTCAGGCTAGCAGGATTCACGATTTCCGTGTCTCTGTGCGCAATTCTCCGCTGGTTGCTGAAATCGATTCCAGTCCGATGTTATGCGCTATAGGCGCGTCTGTGGCCTCTTTGCCGGACGACGCACTCGGCTTCCGCATGGTCAGGCGTTGCACAACGAGACCAATCGTAACATCATGCTATCGCGGACTTTTCTGAAGATAATTTTGAGAGCTACTATTCTGTAGATGTATCCCTTACGGTTTAGTCAGCGCAAGCTATGTAAGCACCCTAAAAGCTGTTTTTTACGACTTGATTACAAACTGTTCGACATTTCTCTACTATCCTTACATTGAATATATATGTATTATACAACAAAACCTTTCTCAAGTACTTCTATAAGTGATGTTGGAAACAGCATCAAAATCCATTAAGTAGTTTAGAAGAACTAAGCGAATACACAGACAGACGTGGATAAGCGACCTTGTTTTATACTGTTTAGATATAAGATACTATTTCAGTAGAGCTGAAATAAGGTTTTCGTTGGTGTTTACAGTGTTATTGCATGTCCTCATAGCAGCCTAAATAGATGTAATAATTAAATAAGGAAAATGCATACATGTTAGGAGTTTTTTTATCAGTTTGGTTTAATATTACTGTAGTTAATTTTGTGAAAAAAAATGTACAATAAATAAGTGTGTGACTTAAGGCTTATTCTTTCTAACTAAAATAACAATTATGTAGATAAGGTTGTTTCTGTTTATTAGTCATTTATATGTACAAAAATCTCTCGTAGAAATAATTTTAAGGAATAATCTGCAGAAATGATTCTATGAAACAAGTGTTTTGAATATTACCGATGCCACATACCAATATTAGACTAAATATAAAATTAATATTAAATAACAACTGTATTAAACAATAATATTTATTTTACGTGTGCCGTATCTGTTCGTCTATAAAATGAACAAATTTTTATGTCTTAATAACTACAAAAATTTTTTTGCTATAAGTTCATTAAGTTATGTATTTTCCCTTCCTACTATTTTGCGTTTTCAAATGCTTATGGTAGGCTTTATGAAAGGGAATAATTGGCAATCGAAAAATTACTACGTTATCTCCTGGAAATCCGTATGTCTTGAAATAAGGGATGGTTTGTATCATATTTAAAATAAATGTGATAAGGGACATTATTGACATCTGTCCCAGTAGCTACATAATGAACTGTGCGATTATACACTGATAACCTACGTTAATAAATTAAACTATATCCTTGGCATGTATTCATAGGCAATAACTAATGGATTCAAAGTCAAAATGTATAAACTGACATTTACGATTTTGAGCTTCTGTTTAAAAGTTTTCCTTCGTATGTCGCGGAAATTATTTTCCTTTAATGTGTTTCATTTAAGACTGTTGCCCTTTTTCTTCATTTAACTTTTCAAAACTTGCAACATTTACNATTTTCCTTTAATGTGTTTCATTTAAGACTGTTGCCCTTTTTCTTCATTTAACTTTTCAAAACTTGCAACATTTAACACAGTTGTCCTTGCGGGGTGTGTGAAACGATAAAATGAAGTATTAATGGAAATATATTTTGACAGTACCAGTTATTTTCTTCTACTGCTGGCGTCTGATCGGCATTCTTTCCAATTTTCTGTTATGTCTTTGGTGTTAGACGTCGAAAGGTTTGCACTAAACGATTTCACATTNATTTTCCTTTAATGTGTTTCATTTAAGACTGTTGCCCTTTTTCTTCATTTAACTTTTCAAAACTTGCAACATTTACACAGTTGTCCTTGCGGGGTGTGTGAAATGATAAAATGAAGTATTAATGGAAATATATTTTGACAGTACCAGTTATTTTCTTCTACTGCTGGCGTCTCATCGGCATTCTTTCCAATTTTCTGTTATGTCTTTGGTGTTAGACGTCGAAAGGTTTGCACTAAACGATTTCACATTGTTCATATTCTCACTTGCAATTCCTCATAATGATAATTCTATTAGTAATTTTCTCTTGCTAACCGCCGTTGTTGCAAGCCCAACACAAAACTTCCGTTCCCTTGCACAAACAATAATAATATAAGCACAAAAATATTAATTCCGAGGTGCTAACCTTATGGCAAATAAAATCCACAACATTCAGTAACAAACATTCGTATCTTAATATACTGCTCTTTGACTTCATCAGTTTCCAAAACAAGGTTGTATCAAATAATGTAAGATTCTATAAGGCCATTTGATATCACATACATTTTTTAATAACGTACTTACGGCTGTACAAATCTCCAAAACCTTTGTAGATAGGCATACGATTCTTAAACACAATAAAGATTAGACCCTGCATTTAATAAAAGTGGATATAACACAAAATCTTAAATTTTTATATACGGTGTAGTGGTCAAACAACTCGCCTCACACCTAAAAGAACCAGGTTCGAATCCCGGCTACACAGTTTTGTTGGTCCCGTTACATGACAGATCATTGTACTGATACTAGCAAAATCCTAAACTGGTAATTTTATGTTTAAATGCCTAAGCTACATTTTGTCTGTGACTGAATGGATTTATAGAGACTAATTGGATGTAATGTGTAAAGAAATAAAGAAAATAAGTAACAATGGGTTGTACACGTGGTTTCGCATTTGAGAGAGGAGGAAGGTAAAATCTATAAAATCCAACAACCCCTTTAGTTATTATTAGAGGAATATGGGTATTACAATATTTCTGTCTATATAAATAAAAAATTCTTTTACACTTAACTGGCGACTATATTAATTTCGAATGTGAAATTGCTATAGAATAAACTGAGATAAAATTAATAATTGTGATTCATTTGTTTAAGGTGATTCAGTTATGCGACTACTGTTGGTTGTATTGTCCTCCCTGATTGTAAATACATCAGCTGGAGTCGAGATCATCAGAGAAAACACCTACAGAAACCAGGTTCTACAGTTTGTCAGGGAAGCAATGACTATAGTCAACTGGCACATCAGAGACAAAGCAGGAACAGTTGTGGTGTACGCTGATGTCGACCTCAGCACCACGCAGGACCTATTTCTCAGCTCGCTACATTCATCAACAATGCCGCTGTATGTTCTTGACAAGCCAGCTCCCTGGAATGACAACATGCCCAGACGAAGTGCAGCGTTTATAATTCTGTCTGACAGCAGTGACGTCAATGTGTTTATGGATCATTTATCTGAAGTCGCTCTCCTTCCCATGTGGAACTCACGATCACAAAATATATTTGTTTCCGTCGATTTCACTAACAATCACACCGATATTACTTTACCATTACTGATAGCCAGCTGGAAAACATATGAAACACTAAAAGCAGTAGTGATAACAAGAAGAGATGTTAAACTGGGAAAGTGTGTTGTTGCCAAACGCTTAGATCCACTTCATTGTGGCGGAAAGTTAAAATATATGACGAACCCTGGAAATATGTATGAAAAATCAGTATTCGATGGAATGGGCTACCCGGTTACATCTGTTGCATATGACTTTCTCCCATTTTCCTCTGAAGTGACGGAACCAAACGGAGAGAAACACGTCGGTGGCATATTAGGTGATATTATAAATATGATGGCCAAGGCAATAAATGTTTCTGTAACCAGCGATCCTAATTCCGTGAGACAGCTGTCAAATTGGGTGCTGCCAGATTCCTTCAATAAAACATTCGATATTATCCGTCCTTTTGATATTCTCCAGCGAAGTAATGTAAGGGATGCCCTTTACCCATTCGCCATTGAAAAACTAGTGCTGATTGTGCCGAAGGCCCAGCAAATGCCAGATTTTGTCAAAATGCTACTGCCATTTACATATCAGCTCTGGATAATGTATATATGTACCTTTCTGGTTCTTGTTGCATTTGGGAGGTTGTATTCATGTTTTGCTGGAAGACAGACACCAAATTTTTTTATGTGTTTAGAAATATTTAGACTATATTTTCTTGGAATATCATATCATCGAATAACATCTTTATATTTCAGACTCTGCATATTTTCTGTAATGATATTCAACATTGTTTTGAACAACGCTTATTCAGGATCGTTCACTAGTTATCTGACTGTACCACAATACTATGCTGACTTGAACACCATTTCGAGCATTGTTGATGCAGGTTTATATGCAGGCTTTTCTACCCAGTATGGTGCTGATATAATGGAAGATTTTTCTTCGTTGGTTATGGGTGCTGATTTTGAGGATGAAATTTCATCTTTACTTTTGTCCAGGTTGTTTATCCTCGACACAGTGGAGGAAGGATTACATTGCGCAATAACTCACAGGAATTTAAGTGTTCTGCATGTTTCCACTGGAGCAATGTATGAAGTAAACAAACCAGAGAATTATGCAACCGGTCGACCGCTATTGCATATAGCAGAGCAGAGTATCTCTAATATCTACCTTGCTGGCATTATGCGCAGGAATTTTCCTCTGTGGGACGAAGTGGAGCGTTCCATGTGGGCTGTGGGAGAATCAGGATTGGTAGACAAAATTTTCAGGAAGGATTTCCAGGCTTCTATATCAAATAAGCAGACATCCGCCGACTTCGTAATTCCTCTTAATATCAGACACTTGCAAACATTTTTCTTTATTCTGTTTCTAGGAAACTTAATCAGCATAGCAGCATTTGCGTTAGAATTAATGTATCTGCAATGACAAGCATTATGAAATTTGTAATCTCTCTTCAAAATATGGGAGTAGATAAAAACAATGTACGTGCGTGCTGTTACACACGTATAACATGTGAATGGGTTATTCACTTAGAATGTGTTCAACATTGTGTTTTTTTTTTTTTTTTTTTTTTTTTTTTTTTTTTTTTTTTTTTTTTTTTTTTTTTNTTTAAGATTTAATAAATGTGTTTAAGTAAGCGCAAAGTAATTTTGGTTATGTCTTGAATTTTTTGAGTCAGGTGAAATTTATAGGTTATGGCTATTTTTGTTGTTATTCATTTTGTCCTTAGAGTGTATCAAGTATGGTATAGTTTTATTTTCTGATAAAGGTTTAGAGGTTATTTATCATTTGGTCCTTAGACTGTAGTAAATATTAAAAATTGTAAATTAAGTGAAATTTAAAAAAGTGTTGTGATTGGCTCTTATCTCGCCATTAATGATTCGATAAGTAGTGTGGCGTCGTCGTCAGCCAATAAGAGTTCAAGTAAGGACAGAAATTACGCTTGAGTTTGAATCGAACAATTTTCCTGTTAGAAATAACGCAACCACCGTCGAGAACGGACTAGTGATTGTAAGATTGAAAAGTTTTAGTGATATGAGTTAAATTTTTACATGCGTGTGTACCACACATGGTTTAAATTCTATAACTGTTTCGGATAAAGCCACTACATCAGCAAATGTCAAAACATATTGAAAAACTGTAAACTTTTTTAACAATTAATTCATTGCTTTATGGCTGCAAACAAGTTGTTTAACTTATTGTTAGTAAGTGTTATGTATTTATATGTTGGGCCGACTTAATGCAAACAAAATTGTATGTCAATATATAAACCAAATTTTTAACGAAAACAAAGTCAATATCTTATGTTTTATAAAATGTGATGGTTTTTCAACATCTGGGATTGTATAATTTTTAAATAATTAAGTTTGTTATACTGGTTAATGTTGGAAACACAATGATTGGTTATTGGTAATTATTAAGTTGGGCCAAGAATGTAAATGAAGCATTATTCTAACAATGAAAATTATATTTACATTAACATTAAACAATAATTTAGTAATTTTACTTTAAATGTATGCTTACATTACAAATAAAAAAGGTGTAAAAAAAGATTTCTAGAATAGGTAACCAATTTTTATGAATTTACCACAAACGTTGAATATTATGCATACTTAATGATTATGTTTATAATGCTCATGTTAAAAAATAAAATAACAAAGTTTAAAGATATTTCATTTTGTGCTATTTTACTGGAATTCTAAAGTGGCTTAAACATTACCATTAAGTTGAAAAATAAAAATACATCTTGTATCTGTTTATAATACAATTAAATAGTAATATACTTCCTGAAATTCAGTATAAATAAAAATGGTAATTTTTAATCAAAGTAAAAAATCCACAGATTTACAAATAATACTAACGCAGGTTTAACTCTCAAAACATCTTTATATATTGTCATATTATATGAGTAAAGAAAAGGAGAATATAAAATTACAAATATATATGAATATATTATACGAAATAAACAATCCTGCAAAATAAGATATCATGAGTTAAGTCAAGTACATATTAAGAGAATATATCTCTCTATCATATCACTCAGTAATACCCTTTAATGATATCGCTCAACTTGTGATAAGACTGCATTATGAATATACTGTCCATTGTTCTTCTTTTCAGACTGTTTTTGTTAAATAAATAATTTTACATTATTTGTTTTACGGCAATTAAATCATTAACAATTTTTAATGTTCAGATAATACGTTATTTTACCTAGTATGAAAGAAAAAATTACTTTTTTTTCCCCTATACTTTGAAAGGAACAATTAGGAATTATGTAGCTGTGAACCATTTATACCTATATAGCTCTGTAAGTTAAGTAAATTCGTAAGAATTTTTTCAACTTACTGAGTAGGTCTTCCTTGCTGGTTTTTTTTATTTATATATATATATTTTTTTTCAGGGAAAACAAAATATAAGAACTGGCATAATGTAGCATATTTCAGGGTNACCAAAATCCTTATCAACCACACACATGACACCCGCACCCGACGAACCACAAAACCAATTCACCTATATTTTTATTTCGTTAAATTCGTTCGGTGATACTGCATATTAAACCTAGCCAAAGCAGTGAAAACCTTAGAACTTCCGCAGGTCAACTGCGGATGGTGAGAATATTTTTAGGTTGTACAAATCAGTCCTTCCTTGTGCCCTATTTGTGTCTGGTGACCCTTCTTTAGACGTTCTATGGCGATCCTACAAGGGACAAAATATCTGCCTTAGACTGCCTATGGGCCTCTGAGGGACTGCCAGAGGTNCGTTCTATGGCGATCCTACAAGGGACAAAATATCTGCCTTAGACTGCCTATGGGCCTCTGAGGGACTGCCAGAGGACATCCCGTGAGGGACTGCTACAGGACATCCCGTGAGGGACTGCTAGAGGTCATTCCGTGAGGTAATACTAGCGGACATTCCTACTTCAAGCTTGTTATCAGGAGAGATTCTTGTTCTGCCAAGAGTTTGAATAGAAATTAATGTGCTGCGTGTCATAACGTATCATTCAAATGTGATGTTATCTTTCGACGGTTTACCCACGCAGACCTTTTTTTTCTTTGTGGTTTGACACAACTTTCCTTGGAGTTTGATTCTCGACGTATGTACTTGATATGTAAGAATATGAATTAATAATAAACCATATAATATAGCCTAGATGTTTTCTCTGGGTAAAGNTCCGTGAGGTAATACTAGCGGACATTCCTACTTCAAGCTTGTTATCAGGAGAGATTCTTGTTCTGCCAAGAGTTTCAATAGAAATAAATGTGCTGCCATGTCATAACGTATCATTCAAATGTGATGTTATCTTTCGACGGTTTACCCACGCAGACCTTTTTTTTCTTTGTGGTTTGACACAACTTTCCTTGGAGTTTGATTCTCGAGGTATGTACTTGATATGTAAGAATATGAATTAATAATAAACCATATAATATAGCCTAGATGTTTTCTCTGGGTAAAGNGTATGTACTTGATATGTAAGAATATGAATTAATAATAAACCATATAATATAGCCTAGATGTTTTCTCTGGGTAAAGGCCAACAGTGGAAGTAGTATGCGTATTATCTACAGCATACGATTGCTATTACCGTAACATATCTTAAAAGCCATGTTTTGCAACTTGGTTATTTAGAACGGCCCCTACTAGTTGTTTGAAATACTGAGTACCTAGATGGTCTCACTTCTATTCTAAATGACGTCAATGTGCATATGTAATAGGATGAGGTATGTACATTATTTGTGTGTCCTCAAGATGCATTTGTACACTGGGGCTATAATGCAGTCTCATAAAAATATTAACTGCTATAAGTGAATGTTTGCAATTATATGTGCATAATTTTATACGAATTAATATTATTTTTACTATGTTTTGCATTATTCATAACAATATCTCTGGGTTACAGAGAATAGTATATTAATTTGGAAGCAGTTATGCAGTAGTTGATACTCTATGTATATTACGTATGTAATTCCCACTGATTTTATAACATGAGCTACATCCAAAAATTGTGAACACACAGACATCAACCAGAGTTGGTAGATTTTTGAAAGGAAGTCTGTTATTTGCCGCACAGAAGTCACCAGATTGTAATAATTGTCTATTTTACATTGAATTTAGTGAAATATACAAAATACGTAAAAGTTATAAATTATTGATTATTTCTTATAATATGCCAACATTCATGTGTACTAATAACAACTGTCAGAAATAAAGAAAATTATTATTAAAAGTAAACTAATTTCATAAGAAATGTTTTACTAAACCACTCACTAGCCATACATTCAAATGCACAGTATTCTCAAACTGTATAAAATATATTTAAATTCCTTCTTACAATAGAGTTCCCCAAATCTGGATCCTTACTCATGAAAATGTCACTGTAGATAGGAGTATCTATAACCAGCTATTTACTTGCACTTAATATGTGATATACATTTCAGGTAATATCTATACATTTTGAAGATTCACATAAAATTTTCCAGATAATGAGCAATCCTAAAGACAGAAAATTACAGTAATCACATGATTTTGGTTTGGTGGGGAGGGATATTATTCAGTCTCCATAAAATCATCAGCTATGTCATCACATTTTTACAAAAATCACTCACTTTTCCACCTGTCGCTAATGTGAAATATGGCCACCAGACTATGTTCTGAAATCACTCAACATGTTAACAAAATTGTTAATTTGGCATTTTTTGAAAAAACAAGAAAAAGTAGTTTCTTGTGTTATGTTTATGATAACCAAATTTTTAAAAATACACAATAAACTCTTTAGCAAAAGAGCCCATACTAGAAATAAAAAGATTTTTATCACCACCATAATGTTCATTTTATATATAGACAGAATATAAAGTCCCCAAAAAGAATGCTTTAAATTGTACATAATTTCGTACAAATTCATACAATCGGTGGATAAATGATTACAGTTGCAGTTATATTCATTACCTAGAACTGCGTTCAATGTGCCTTTGCGGTGCAACCATTGTTATAGCAGTAGTGTTAATAGACGTGTGCATAAAAACAGTCAATGGTATTTAAAGACCTTGACACATGAAAAAAAATTTTCTAGTGATAGCAATTTTTTTCAAATCTGTGTGTATTCCAGCTTTTATAATTGATACCAAGAATGATGTGCTTACGGAATGAATATCAACCACTGACTTGCTGAATTATGTTTCATACACAATGTCAGTACTAACAAGTTTCTTTCCAACCATATCATTTTTAATATTGTTGTGGTTCTCCACACGCTACTCTAACACTTTATGAAGGCTATAAAATGTTTTAAAACACGATCAGATGTTTATTTAGTGTACACACTCAAAGTAAACAATACATGTTGACGCCTGCGGCGTCCCTATATTTTATTCGTCCGTACCACGCTCTAACGAAGCTCACAGGCGAACGACATCAATCAGGATTTAGGGCCTGGCAGCCGTGACGAAGGGAACGGCGCCAGATCGGCCCTACAAGACGACCATTTGCATGGGAAGGCGGACATGCGGGAGAATAGCGTCACGGTGTGGAATCAGGTGACAGCGGGAAGAACACGAAGGCAGCGGCCAGGGGGAGATCCCGAAGTATTCCCACAACGCCGAACAAACAACAAACCTCCAGCTAGAATAGAAGGACAGACGCCAGACTCCGCGAGCAGGCAGGAACGGCGAGACGTATTTATGACCTCGCCAGGCTGTGCTTTGTCCCAGGCTTTCGACCACAATAAAAACCGAGAGAGCGTTTGGACGAACGCAACGAGAGGCCCCTTTCAATTATTTCCGCACGGACAGAACGGAGTGCTGAAACTGGTAAACCAGAACAAAACAGCAGACGCTGGACCCAAGTATGGAGCTGGAGTACACGCCCGCGGTTGATTACCCAGGGGGGCGGTCCGCGGCTACCTGGAGAAACCGGGGCAGTTTAATATGGCAATGAGGGCCTACAAAACCGGAGGAGTCCGAGGAAACATGGCAGTCGGCCGACGAGATTCCGGGAGGGAGGAGTGATTCCGCAGGAGACGAGCACGGCAGCCAGCCGCCATCAGACGCAGAGTCCTGCGTCGACCCGAGAAGGAGGGACGTCGAGACGAGTCACCGAGGCGCCCGTGACAGGACGAGAGCAGTTCCAGCTCACCGGACCTCATCTGCAAGAACAACTACCAGCACAGCAAGCCAGATAAGTACAGTCATCCAGCGAGTGTGAAGGACCTTTAGTAGTTATCCCGCAGTGTGAAGGATCTTTTAGAATCATCCAACAAGTGCGACGAAGATCCCCCACCCCCCCTTTTACGACGCGAATTGTACGGAGCATACGTAGAAAAGGGAGGGAGTTGTCTCAAGGGTTCATGTATCAATTCACATGTTCATGCAACAATAAAACCTCGATTTGTGAAATATGAATTACTCTGTATTCATTCATTAGTGAATTGGACCATTAAACAACAGTGTCGAAGCATTCCTACGCCCGATCACTGAGGACTAGTATTAAGTGTTGGCGCCTCACGCCACAGAACAGATTACAACACCTACGTCCAAACCTCAGCTTTGGCAGGTGTCAATGTAACAAATCCGGCCACCTGCATTCTTGTTAAACATGTTTACGCCTATATCTCCTTTCGATGACTTAGTTGAACACAAGTTCCAAACTCAAAATATTATATTAGGCAACCCATATTCCAAATTTTATTTTGGCACACCTATACTGAAACATGCTTAATTTCCACGACACTATGACACATTTCACAAAACATATTTTGCTCTACATTTATCGCCCTAGTTTTATTATGTAGGCCTACATTCGCTGTAAATTATTCATACTGGGACCATGGTGGCTGAGCGGTTCGACTACTTGCCATCCACCAAATCGAACTGGGTTCGATTGTGGTCGTGTTCACTTCGTATTTTCGCAAGCGTGAATCGTACCAAACGATGCCGCTGTTCGTCGGGTTTTTACGGGGATTTCCTGTTTCCCCCACCCATTCATTCTGGTACTGCTCATTTTCACCTCATTTCTTCCTCATCGATTCTCAAGACCTGGTTGTTAAGAGCTGCCCAAATCTCTCAACTCAACTCAACTCAATACTCACACTGTCACAGTGCTTTCTCTAGAATTGTTGTAAGCGTTCTCTCTTCAAACCGCAGCTGACAGTAACCTACTACGTTGTTAAGTAAATGAGCCAGGCACCATCTACAACTGACCAGCTCCTAGCAACCAGATCATTACAATGGCAACTTAGATTATCTTGAGAGTAGCAGGGAAATTCCATAGCGAAGTGCAAAATGTGTGTTTACATTTTCCATCATGCATTTTAGAAAATCGTGAATGCTTTCTGAGTGAGTGAGTCAAGAGTTTTCGGCGGATCTTAACAACGAGGTAATGAGAACCGATGAGGGTGATTTAGGTGAGTATGGAACAGCGCCGGAATGAAAGTCCCATTAAAAATTCGTGAACTGCAGTTTATATTTCCAAATCCTAGTTCACAACCGTTTCCTGTACTAATTCCCAGCCGCATTACAAACATTTACATCAAGTGCACACAATGCATAGCAACCACGATTATGAAGCGCCTACAGTTAATTCACTCCTGCTCTACAAATTTACTCGCTTTTACTTAAGAAAATGTATGCAAACACTACATGAAACTATAAAATAAACACTTCGCAAGCTCTCAGAGGAATCAGTCATCTTGGTTGTTTGCATGTCCCAAATGAACATTCCAACACATCCGCACACTGCGTACATACCAAACGAATAAGATTTATTGTACCGGGTTTGTGATGCCACAGTTTTTGTGGAAAACCACCTTTGCCACAAAGGTGTTCATGTGCTCCATAGGACTCTGCAATCCGACTGGCCACAGTAGCTGGCTCCGACGTCAACCTTGCCATCGTTTTCAATGCAGTATATTTATCACCAGGAAAATTCTTTACAACTTTACCCCATAAATTTCCGCAACGAGCACTACTAAATCGGGGGCTGGGGCAAGTCTCTCTCACTGGACAACGGTGTTAATCAAAACCAAAGACATGTATTCACTGATCGCGACAGCACTGCTCATTCTCTTTTGCACACCCAAGTTTATACTAACTTTACGAAATTAGTTAACCTGGCTGCTTCACATACCATGTCTCCTGTCAGTAGGTGCCACCACACACACGGTCATCGCTGCCCGTATCAGCGGCTTTCAAATGACCGAACCACCGGGCGGACACATGCACACTTACACACCGCGTGCTGGCAGGCTCCAGACTCCCCTCACGACAGACTTACAGAGCACCCTGTGATAGACAAAGAGTATCCCCGTAAAGATGGTACACACTATCACCATATGCTGACCCAGGTTGCATGTTATTCTAATTGCAGAGCTTGACGCGTGCACAGGTGTCCATTATCAACACTTAACTGTGTCGTACAACCACATGCATGGCCCAGGCTCCGCTCTGAAAACACACCCGTGTCCACAAAAATTTACATGACCACCCTCCAACAACCCACAGCTGAGGCAAATCTTCGGTACAATATCACGAGGTTGGATAAAAACTCACCAACAACCATAAAAAATAAAGTGACACCAATACTCATGTAAAACTAAAAAAAAATACCCTTAAAAAAATTGTACCCTAGAAGAAATAAATAACATGAATGTTAGACAAGATAAGAAAACATTAACAAAATAACATGCTGTTGTCACCCACAATCAACCCAGATTCGTTACAGCACAGATTCAAGACCATCCAGACATATAAGGTTTTACCAATGACAAATAGACATTTCTCACTACTTAGTTATTCTGAGGATAAACAAATTTAACACTGACAGGTGTCAAAAAAAGATTACACCTTATAAGGCACATTGTATGCCATCGATAGATTTGCCGATATATATTAAACCTTCTAATTTTGGTAACCGTCCGACATACCACTAGGTCACCTACTCGTAGCTTGCAAGGAATCCGATCTTTGCTGTATCTGGTCGCAATCCTGGGGTGTGATTCAGGAGAGCTTTATATGCCTCGCTCGATACTTCGTGGTGAGAGCGAACATTTCCATCTAGCAAAGTTGACTTATCCTCTTCCCAAATGCTCAACAGCGAGTGCGGCAGCCCACGCCCAAACATAACCATGGCTGGTGACTTGCCTATAGTCTGATGTGGGACAGAGTTCTGTGCCATGTTCAAAAGACCCAAGCGCTCTTCCCACTTTCTCTGATGCTTGTAGGTATCGAAAGCTCCCTTCGCTGACATATTAGGTTGTTTGTCTTAATTGGGGCAATAGTAATAGGTGCTCCTGTGAACCTGTCGCAACCCTTAGCTAAAGCACTGATTTTTCAAGACCGAGCCTTCAAAATACGAAGCATTATCAGTAATCAACAGCTCAGGAATCCCAAAAACCTTATAAAGTTCTCCAAATCTAGCTTCCTGGTGATGGCTCCAGCTATCATTTCCTTCAGTGGCATTAACACATAGAACCGGGTAAACCTGTCCACCAAAATCAGAAAGCATTTATCACTAAGCTTACACCTCAGTAGCAGACAAATAAATGTATGCACGCGCTGCCAAGCCCGAAGTGGAGTCTCAACTGAATAGTTCTTCATATTACTATTCGATGGCAGTTTTTAACACTGGCACTCGTGGCATTTTTCCACATAATTCAAAATATCCTTATGCCTACTCGCCCAGAAAAATTCTTTCATTATTTTTAGTTCTATCTTGCACCATCCTGTGTGTACACCTACCGGCGAATCATGGAAATACTTCAAAATCGTCGGGCTGACTCTCTCAAATTTATTGACTCCAGAACACGAAAACTTTTAGTAATATTAAATGTTGTATAACATCACCAAGACAAGTACAGGTTAGATAGAACTCTCGAAGAATTAAGGTTGGTGTTTGAAGAAATATTATCATTGACAAAACTATGTAAAATGGTTCAAACTAATTTAGACTTTTTTTTCGTTACTTTGACTGGAAATTGAAGGTTGACCAGATGTATCATGTTATGATTGTATAACCCTTAACTTCAAATAGTTATTTTCATATAGCTATTTCAAACTTTAATATTCATATACGTTATCATAGTCTACTATCGCAGTCTTAGTAAAAACGTCTTGGTTATCTTAGAAACTGTTTAAAGCATTTGGCAACTTTTATAAGAATTAGCTGTGAATTCATGTATAATTTCAACAATCGCATTCAGAGATTGTGTGTTTTACAGCTGGCAATAAGTAACGAAATGCAACACAGGAGTGACTGCAAATAATTTAATTTCAACGACTATATCTTTCTAACCATTTTTGAAATATTTCGTATTATCTTAAATTTAAAACGTATTTCAAAATTTTGTGTAAAGGATGGATTAAATATGACGCAAAATATGAGAAAAATCTAATCTTCTTTTTATTGACGTCTTCCATCTTAAACGTTATTAAATAGAATATTTATGCATTCTTTTTATAGTATATACCAGGGGTCTATTGCTTAATAAATTAAAATATAATAGTACGGATGAATCGATAAGTTACAAATTTTAAGTTGTAGAATAATCTTGCAAAATATTTTATAATAATTTCAGAAGTTAAAAAAAAAAGTGACCAGTATTATTAGTAAAATAAGAAGTAAGAAGTTTTAGTTATTAAATACGTCCTGCACAAAGTGTGGTAGCAATATAACAAGTTATTAGTAAATTACCAATAATATTTGTGCATTACACTGGATTAGATTGCACATTAAATATAATTTTACATGTTACAAAGATATTCTTGTAAAATATTTACCAGTCTTTAATAACTGGTATTTGCAATTACAAGTGAGGTCGTTTTAGTTGTGTAAGGGTAATGTAGCTTAAAACAAGTAAAAAATATACATTTTAAATTTTTTTAATGTTAAATCATGAGTTGTATTCTTCTTGAAGCAGCGATTATGAACTAGACTGGGTGGGTAGACGGTGCAAAAATATGCTGTAAGAGTATACATTCTGAGTTTGAATATGACAGCCAATATTATTGATGTTTTAAAATGTCACCAGCCAATGCTGAATACATTTTGCAAGCAATTGCAAATTCAATTTTGCACCCCACCAATAAGAAAGCCGCATTAACGCCAAGACAGCTATTGTTGGTGACATTGCATTGGTTTGGTACACTGGAAGCCAATTCCACGTCATCGTACAAGCTCATAAAATCCACGAACTTACTGTTTGCGCAGTTGTTAGACGTATCGTGAGGGCAGTAAATTTACATCTTCTTTGATATATTGTTCCATTCCCTGGAAATTTCGCTAAAGATTCTAACATTTTTTTTATCGTATTGCTTAGTTCCCTATGCAATTGGAGTTGTGGGTGAATTTCTTGTACCTATTGATAGACCATCCCAAAAAGAATAAGCATACGTTGACAGAAAAGGAAGCCACTCTTTGTACTGCATGTTTGTTTGTGTTCTGCAATGTTATTATGCTAACGCAGTTTGGCCAGGAAGCGTTCCTGACGCTCGAGTGCAACTAAGCAGCAGCATCGACCGAAGAGCAGCATTTTCTCTAACGTCGTTCTACTAAAGGACCCAGCATATAGCGTAAAAACGTGGATATTGACACCGACACCTGAAGACCCCCCACAATGTTGGTGAACCGCGGTAAAACAGGCGACTAAAATAAACTGGATGTGTCATTGAAT
>NQII01011763.1:0-10350 GCA_002778355.1 Clitarchus hookeri
TGCTTTTTTGAAACATAAATAGTCAATTTATAATTGCGTTCCATTGATATAGTAATTTATAACCTACAGTAAGTAATAAAGGAAAGAAGTAAGTGGATATCAATGTAGCTATGTAGATATTATTAAAAACAAACTCAATTAACCGGGTAGAGTATTTAAAATGTTACGTCAGGCGTATCGAATAACTACTATGCTTGAGGTAAGCTGTTTCTTAATCCTTCTGATACGTGATCCGTAAAACCAAATATTTTAGTTATAANAACTACTATGCTTGAGGTAAGCTGTTTCTTAATCCTTCTGATACGTGATCCGTAAAACCAAATATTTTAGTTATAATTATATACTTGTTCAATTTTACAGCATTTGTAACATCACTCTTATTCGATTTCTTGTGTATGAAAATGGCGTGATTTAATTTCAGATTTGACAAAATTATTTTGCAAATAATACTTATTTATTTTCAATCATCCCAAAACTACCGCTNCAGATTTGACAAAATTATTTTGCAAATAATACTTATTTATTTTCAATCATCCCAAAACTACCGCTTAATACATTCCATTAAACCAAATGGTAACATCTGAATGCGTATTATATTGTGTTATATTTTATTAAGAAATATGGAGATAATTTATCTTATATTGTCTTACATTACTTCATGAATGTAACTGAAAAAAAAAATTTGNTATTAAGAAATATGGAGATAATTTATCTTATATTGTCTTACATTACTTCATGAATGTAACTGAAAAAAAAAATTTGAATCTCATATATATTTGCTTTAAGTTTGTGTTGAATCATTCAAAAGAGAACTGTGGTATGTTAAAATGGTATTTTAAAAATATGTGCTTCGTGAAATAATTTCATGATCTTGTTTACTAAATAANAACTGTGGTATGTTAAAATGGTATTTTAAAAATATGTGCTTCGTGAAATAATTTCATGATCTTGTTTACTAAATAAAGAGTTTGATATTTCGATTGTCGATAAATAACTGCTGCTTTGTGAAAATATTTTCCATGTAAAATATGCACTGAGGTGACAAAAGTCATGGTATAGCAATATGCAAATAGACAGATCGCAGTAGTATCATGTATACAATTTATAAATGGGCAGTGCAATGGTTGGGCTTTAATTTGTAGTCAAGTGATTCATGTGAAAAGGTTTCTGACGTGATTATGGCCGCACGGTGTAAATTAACAGACTTTCAACGAGGAATAGTAGTTGGAGCTAGACGCATGGGACATTCCGTTTCGGAAATTGTTAGGGAATTCAACATTCTGAGATCCACAGTGTCAAGAGTGTGCCGAGAATACCTAATTTCAGGCATAACCTCCCACCATGGACAACTCAGTGGCCGACTGCCTGCACTTAATGACCGAGACCAACGACGTGTGCGCAGAATGTCAGTGTTAACAGACAAGCAACACTGCGTGATTTACCGCAGGAATCTATGTGGGACGTACTACCGACGTGTCCGTCAGGACAGTGCGGTGGACTTTGGCTGTACTGGGCTATGCCAGCAGAAGGCCGACTCGAGTGCCTTTACTAACAGCACGACATCGCCTGCAGCGCCTCTCTTGGGCTCTTGACCATATCGGTTGGACCCTAAACGACTAGAAAACAGTGACTTGGTCAGATGAGTCCCGATTTCAGTTGTTAAGAGCTGATGGTATGGTTCGGGTGTGGCGCAGACCCCACGAATCCATGGACCCAAGTTGTCAACAAGGAACTGTGAAAGCTGGTGGTGGCTCCATAATGGTGTGGGCTTTTTTTTACATGGAATGGACTGGGTCCACTAGTCCAACTGAACCTATCATTGACTGGAAAGGGTTATGTTCAGCTACGTGAGGACCACTTGCAGCCATTCGCGGTCTTCATGTACCCAAACAACGATGGATTTTTTAATGATGACAATGCGCCATGTCACCGTGCCACAACTGTTTGCGTTTGGTTTGAAGAACATTCTGGAAAATTCCAGATAATGATTTGGCCACCAAAATCGCTCGATATGAATCCCATTGTACATTTATGGGATATAATAGAGAAGTCAGTTCATGCACAAACTCGATAACCGGAAACAATTTCGCAATTACGGACTTCTATAGAAGCAGCATGGCTCAATATTTCTGCCGGGGACTTCCAACGACTTGTANAACAATTTCGCAATTACGGACTTCTATAGAAGCAGCATGGCTCAATATTTCTGCCGGGGACTTCCAACGACTTGTTGAGTCCATGTCACTTCGCGTTGCTGCACTTCGCCGGGTAAAAGGAGGTTCAACACGATGTTAGGAGGTATCCCATGACTTTTGTCGCCTCATTGCTAGAGCTCTTTGTTTTCTCTTTTTAAAGCGAAATAAATTTTTTTCATATTTGTGTAAAAGGGTAACAAAAAACTAACATTTCTTGAACCACTTTCAAAGCCAAATGCTGAGAACAGCAACCGAAACACGTTATGCGTATCCCTGGTCGAAACAATAATTCCCCGTATAGTACACTAAGGTCTTAGCCATTAGGCCATGGGGGCCATCAAAAATGCCTATACATTATAGAAAATCTAGCTGCGGCACGAATAATCTATGACGATGTGTAGAAGGACGGACGTTCGAAATTGTAATAAAAGGAAAATGCACATTAAAAAAGAATGGGTGATGAATAGCGTACATTTATTCAAGACTTGTAATTCATGTGGTGTTTGATTTATCTATACACGCCGTACACATATTAAATTAGACAAATGAGATACATAAATGTATTAAAACCTTATATTGGAAATATGAGAGCACGATTCAGTTGCATGGACGATGGATGAAAGAATTCGATACTACAGCACCATCACGTGTCTGTGCGAAGTCATGTCAGGAGCGTGCGGCACACTGCTCTCGAGTCGACTGTCAATATCGAGTGCCCATTGTATTCTATAGTAAGTTCAATGAAGGACCTACGGTCCCNAATGGATTAAAACCTTATATTGGAAATATGAGAGCACGATTCAGTTGCATGGACGATGGATGAAAGAATTCGATAATACAGCACCATCATGTGTCTGTGCGAAGTCATGTCAGGAGCGTGCGGCAAACTGCTCTCGAGTCGACTGTCAATATCGAGTGCCCATTGTATTCTATAGTAAGTTCAATGAAGGACCTACGGTCCCACGATACTTCACGATATTCATGAGGACAGACTAGATACGCTTGTCACAATATGTGAGTGGCTTGAGAACATATGAAACGAAAGAATATTTTACTGACGTGATTATTTGGTTAGATATGACCAGATTTAGAATTGAATCTATTTAAAAACAACCTAAGCTATGTTCACTGGCCAAATGAAAATCCCCGCATTGTGGTAGAGCAAGCAGTTATTCCACCCAGAACTCCAGAAGTAACGCCGTTCTATTTTTATCTGAGAGGAACTCAAACGAACACTACGTATTTTACATAATATTTTTTATTCAGTAAAGTGCGGTCCACGACTTGAGGCGAATGCAGTTCCCGAGTTGATGGATGTCGGGATGCTGGCCCTGGAACTTCTGAAAATGGAATTCTGATAAGGTGTATCCTCTTCACCCACGGATACACGCCCCGTTAACGAATTTTACTCGACGTTTCGGCCAGTTTCGCCAGCGGATCAGTGAAACTCAACAAACGGATATGATTATACATTTATAACCATGTATGTGCATACTGATATATTCTTTTAGTGGTAGTTTTTTTAAATAGCATAAAATTAGCAAATCACTATATAAAATATATCATCATGTAATGCATTATTATCGAAATTATTTATATCCTGGCTCCCCATTCAAATAAACAACTGGTTTGATAGCATTTCATAAAAATTCTAATTACATTCAAAAAATTCATTATCCAAAAAAACGTAAGAGTAGTATTGTATTCAACGATCATTTATTATTGACTTTCCATCACTATATTTCACAAAGAGGTGATATGTGTACTGAGCTGAGAATGTTATTTTTTTAAGGTGATTTAACATGAATGTATCACAACCTGAACTATTTCTAATCATTTTTATTATATTATTATTATACCCTGTTGCACTAATTTGACTTAACAGAAGTGTCTTCAAATTTCGTTTGCAAAGATACATTAAGGTAACCATGGATTCACGCCAAGAGCCTCACCCTGCCGGTGGCGGTTAGGATGTGGATGTGCCTGTCCAAGGTGAGAGTTAGTGTTCTTACCTGTAGCTGCTGTTTACATTTGTTGCCACCGAAGTCTTCGACCTTGATAAGGGGAGGGGGAACTAATCTTAATTGAATTGCTATGAGACTTTTAAAACTTTTCACATTCAAAGCCATATAAGTTAAGTGTTATTTTAATCTTAATTATTTTTCTATCAACTCTGGTATTCAAACAATTGTTTAAACTCTCTCAGAAAATTAAAATAAATGTTTGATTTATATTATTTATTTTATGTGTCGAAAATGTATGCCAAATGTATTAAATTAATTTAATTTCCCTAAATAATTAACAAAAATAGAAATTTATACCATAAACTTATTCAGTTAATAACTTTTTAGAATTTTAATATGAATCGCGAATAAATAGTCGTCTTAAAACCATTAATTACTTCTCCTGTTCAACGTTTAAAAACAAAATGACAATCAATGTGCACATGAATACGTTAAGTGTTTCTCAACCTGTGCTTCGTAGTGAAATTTCAATTAGATTATTGTTATTCCAAAAATGAATATAAACAAATATGGCTGCTTAACTGTCATTTGATATATTGTCATTATTGCGCTGACTTTCATAGCCTCGGTAGCGCAGTAGGCAGCGCGTAAGTCTCATAATCTTAAGGTCGTGAGTTCGATCCTCACCCGGGGCATTAACCTTTACTTTTTTTAATTTTTTCACATGCTGACAATACTAATTAACATAAAAAAAAATTTCGGTAACATTTTCTAATAATAGTACTAGATTTATCGAAAATATTTAATAGGCATTATTTTTATAAATGAAACCCCATATATTATGTTAAATTTCCTGAACGATAATAGTATGGAATTATAATATAATTCGTAATGGATTATACGAGAATATTATGTAGTAGATAACTCTTTTGTAATTTTTATGTCAAATAGATTACTTTGTAATGAAAGTCGTAACTGCGTACTAAGCGCAAAGACGTTAAAACACATTCATAACTTTTAAATCTTCTTGAACAAGATTTCTTGCGCCTTCTGTAAGCATTTCGATTTTGAGTTAATGATGTCAATGACAGTAGAAGAAAACTTAACCTAATTGTATTTTCCAGTCATCAACTGTTAGTGAGGGTACTAAAATTAGCAAAATAATAAATGCTTTGCTGGATATTATAATAGTGATAATTTTCTCAACAAATGTGTAATTAATGAAAATAACCATACTCACTTAAACATACTTATAATATACCTACAGAAGATAAATTTTCTACAAATCAGTAAAAAATTAACTTGTAGAATCTTCACAGTTTACGTTGTTTTTTGCTTTAACTGGAGATGTGTTATTGTTGGTGAATTTCGTCGAAAGCTTAAATTGCTTTTTGAGTGAAAGTGGTTTATTCAAAGAAATTGGCGTAATTTTTCCTGGAGTGCTGAATATAAATAATGTGAAAATTTCCATCTGAATATTAAAACTTTTCTTGAAGTTTTTATATCCTATCCAGGGGTTTCTTTTACCAATGAGACTTAAAAAGGCTAATATTTATACGAATCGCTTTGAGACCATGCTTAGAGGAGAAAACCACAATTTTATTGACTGTGGCATAAAAATAGAAGTATTGATAAAAATTACACATGCGGAATTTTGCGGATTCTTTCTATATAAAGGTTGGACTTCAAGACAGTGTTTGTGTTACTTCTACTACTGAACTGAAATTCTTTCGAAATGTCCACAATGATTCGTGGGCTGATAATTTAAAGAGAGTAATTGTGTGAAGATTTCACGTGCCCAATTGTTCGCTAAAGAATACAATTTTTCTCCTAGGTGATAGTCAATATGGAATCGAATGTGTTTCGAGTATGCAAATGACTTTTAAATTGAATCTTTTGCAAAATAAAGCCGCGAAGACTTCTATTCACTTATGTTGATGCACACGAGAACACAAAGCGAACGAAAAATTGTACCATTATATCCCGATATGTATAACAAGTGGCGTTACTTATGAACAGCCGGACACGAGAACTATGCTTGATAAAACTCCTTATATTTGAAATAAAGTAAAATTTGCTGAGGAATACTATGAACAGTTTATGAATATAGAGCGCATGAGATTCTTTACTAAACTTGGGCTTAGTAATGAGTACATCTACGTGATATAATCAAAACCTGTATCGATGTGTTGGTTTCCCTATAAAAACACATATTTTAGAAATGAAGGCTTCGATCTAAGCGGTTACCTACTTGTCATTAGATCCGCGCTGCAGAATATTTAAAACATATTTTTTTTTTATCATCCAGAGCATAGTGTTTTATGTGGAGCAGCAAATGAGAACGAGCCACGACGTATGGACTTAATAGCGCGCTGGGTGGTAAGAACGGGTTGTGAGATAAGAGTACCACAATATGCTACGTACTCGGGAAGGCATTGTCTGATCTTTCACAGACAACCTGGTAGTTTGTTTATTAAGCTTGAATTATGGTGAGCGATACGTGTGCTCGTCCAACATCAGAAATGAAGACGAGCAAAGAAGAACAGAGAGGTGTGGTTTGCTTTTTGGCTGCTGAAGGATTTAGAAGATGAGGTAATCAAAACAGCATGCCTGTAATGTACGGAGAAACCTGAATGTCACGTTCATGTGTGATGGAGTATTATTACGGATTCCGAGAAGGATGTGTGTCACGACAAGACCATGCTCACCCAGGAAAGGCCCATCACTCCGTTTCTCCTGATATTATTGCTCATGTAGATTGTCTTATGCGGGAACACGACAGGTCATTTTGAAAGAAATTCGTTTTTGGTGGGTGATAACACAAGGTTGCATGCACAATTTATGAGAAACTACCTGCAGTTCCGAAATATTTACGCGCTGGGTTCCACATCATCTGAAAAGTTGTACAACTTGTATGTACGGCTTTGGATATTTTTGGACGTAGAAAACTCGCGTGTTTCCACTGATGGCTCAGCTATTTCTTTTCGGATTAAAATGTCGGCACCACGTCTCGTCCACTCTGACAATATGGGACAGAAAAGCACACTCTTCCAGAACTCTTCCTTGTAAATTGGTTGTGAAATAAATTATAAATGATGTGAACTCATTTGCAGATATTCCGCCATTTGCTTCATCCCAAACATACAACAATAACTCCCCAGTTCTTTATGTTATAAANTCATTTGCAGATATTCCGCCATTTGCTTCATCCCAAACATACAACAATAACTCCCCAGTTCTTTATGTTATAAATTGTAAAATAAATATGGACTTGAAGTTTCTGTTTGAAATATATCTGGGTGGCATGTAATTTAGGACTGAAAATGACAATTAAAATGCATTGTAACTAAACTATTTTCAGTACTAGGACGCTGCATAGCCTTATTCATCGCAGCTCGACCCTCATATTTCCATGGGACATGTTGTTTGCAGTCTTCTTCAGTTACGTGACTTGAGTCATGATAAAAACCAGTGTATCATTTTACTTTTGTTGGCAGATAGATTTCAATTTTCTCTTCTGTATGTGTTTACATAAATAAGGTTCTGTAGCATGGGGTAGCACCATTTGCTTCAAAATTCCTAGAACAAAGAATATATGAGAAGTATTGATCGAAAAGTATATTCAACGCATACCTATCTTTGTTGGTGATATTTGACAATANTATGAGAAGTATTGATCGAAAAGTATATTCAACGCATACCTATCTTTGTTGGTGATATTTGACAATTGTGGCTTGGAACCTTAGGCAACATACCAAGGCAAACAAAACCTTGTGTATATTAACTAATTTCGTTTTGTTACTAGAGGGAATTGTCACTGGTTTTAGAGACTGTTTTTGCCCTTAACCATCAGAAGATATCTGACACTTTGTTTGGATTACTAGGTTCAATACTTCTGTCTCACTATAACTACAAGGTAATTATTTTGTATACTTTTTTTTTTCGTAAACATCTTGAAACTGTTCTCTCCGCATCCCAGAGTGTGTTAACGATGAATGTTCTACATACAGGCAGACGTTCTCTATCTGGTTTTCCAAAAATATGTTATGTCCTGCATTTGTTATATTCTTTTGGTCAGCTTTAATTATCTTCCTCAAAGTACGTTTCTTGTACGGATAAATCCTCTTACATAACCCGTTTTTCGGACCAAATTGTAATAAGCGAGAAATATANTACGTTTCTTGTACGGATAAATCCTCTTACATAACCCGTTTTTCGGACCAAATTGTAATAAGCGAGAAATATACAGACAGCTATGATCTGTCTTGATCCCTGAACTTGCTACCCAGGCCAATTATTTTCGTCGTCTTTATCAAATCATTGCAATTTCACCGAAAATGAATTTGCCTTGCATGTTTTTTTAATACTTTGGAATGTTTATTTAAACCCAAATACTGGTACAGGGCAGATAAGTTCGAGTGTTTCAGCAGTGCAAACTTCCCGTTTTCGCCAATTGCAACACATAGGAAGTTTTTCACAAGCAACGCTATTTTTTAAAAATTCTGTGTTTGAAAACTTTTGTAAATAAATTTACAATGTGTTTCTAAAAAATTAAGACATAGATCATTGTGCTTTATCATGCGGCACGCATGAAACTATACAGAATATTAAATATATCATTGAAATTGTAGCATATAAGCGTAATTTCCACGGGCATTTATATGCTTTCATGTATGAAAAGCGGCTTCTTGAATGCTTCATAAAAAGCATTACGCCACCGGGTGGGCTCGAACCACCATCCTTTCGGTTAACAGCCGAACGCGCTAGCCGATTGCGCCACGGAGGCTATAGAACTTAAGCGACAAATGGTAGAAATAGCAGTGAGATTCACAGTAATTACTATCAAAATCATGCAACATCGTAGATGGTATTCTTCTAAGTTGATTCCTCGAATAATCATTTTTGTTATTATAATTAAAATTTATTACCGATAATTATCTGGCACTATATGAAAGTGCATGGTCTCTAACCTTCAGGCTTATATTATTTTCAAATATGTTTTGTGATGTCACCATTTTGTCTTTGTCTTTAAATACACAAATTAATATTTAAACCATTGTACTGTATTATAACCATAGTAAGCACACATTCATTCTATCTCAGGAACTCTAATGTCGGTGTGAATCAGACATGGTGTGCCGATAAAACATGGCAGTAATAAATTCCTCTGTAATCAAACTTTTCCATCTATCTGAGGTAAGATTGCCGTATTAATTTTACATATTGTAGTACATGAACCATTCAACCGAAATCCACCAAAATTGGTACGAATGAAGTGCTACAGAAGGCAAATAATAATATTAATATATATGAAGGGTTTAAAATTGGTATAACAACGCTATTAGAATGGTAGTACACGTTATGGAACGTCTTTTCAGTATAAATACGGGGTAGGACACAATTAGTTGCGTTGCTAGTCAAAATGCCTATGAGGTAAGCCTTGACAATAATTGACATTCATTGTTCGTGGTGTTTTAGTTTTGTAGTGTTTATAGCGATCTGATGGCTGTTGTTTCCAAATACATTTAACTCTTCAAGAGTTTAACACTATATTACAAACACGGTTCAGTGTAGTGGCCGCCATCTCGGATCTACAGTCGACAACGGCGGAGCATGCTTTCTACAGTCGCCGCTTATACATCTTGAGCAGCCTGAACATGTGCGGCAGAGGCATGGGTCCGCGCGATGAGGAAAGTTCCAGAATCAACGAGAGTCTCGTACACTAGCGACTTCATGTAGCCGCAGAGAAACACATCCAAATTAGTGACATNAAGCGACTTCATGTAGCCGCAGAGAAAAACATCCAAATTAGTGACATCTGGGGAATGTGGCGTCCAAGGTAGAGAACCACCAGCGACGGTACTATTGTTTTACAACACCGCGTTTACAATCAAATATATATTTTATTCATTTAACGTGATTCACTAGCCCCAGAGCGTTTTAACACCAATGTTGAAACAATCTGTATACATTCAGAATGAAGGCATTAAAATAATTTACATCATGACATTAACCTAGCAACATTATACCTAATTGGCGTAAGATTGGTATGATACATATTGATAATATTTAATTCTGAAATTAACGTCCACTTCCATTCAGTTATTTTAGAGGTATTTTTCTCTGGAATATTCAGCTTTGATCTTTATATGTTCGTATTACAACAGACAAAAATAGCGGTTTTTTGTATC
>NQII01011763.1:12253-29375 GCA_002778355.1 Clitarchus hookeri
ATCATTTACATAACTGCTATTCCAAACAACATTGTGGTGTAGTGTTATTCAGTTCCATCAGAGAGGTTAACAACATTAAAGTTTGTCTGTTTCATACATTCTTAGAAATACTTAAAATCTTTGTTAATGATACGAAGCGATTTTTTAATTATAATGAAGTACAAAATTTATTTATTACACCTTAACAGACATTAAGGAAATATTTGTATTTCCTTAGTTTTATATTATGCCTTTAAAAATAATGTTAGGCCAACAAACTATACGAATATACTGAAGGCCTACATTTTTTAAACAGAAATTATTCCAATAAAATGCAATCATACAAACTTACTACGGTTCAGTTTCGTGTGAGTGGATCATTTGCGACTGTATTTTTGTTGTTCAACGCATCAACATGTTTGTAAAAAATGTTTCCAAACAAAAGCATATTTTGAAAATTATTTGATTATCAATTAATTTTATAGCTAATGCAAATAAAATGAATTTGTGCTATACTTTATTTTCCTTAACTCTAAAATTCGTCTATAGTCAAGTATAATGTTCTCGCAGTAACATGAAAACTCTACAAAGAAAATATAATTATTAAAATCAATTTTTTAACCTTAAAAAGTGTTCGACANTCGCAGTAACATGAAAACTCTACAAAGAAAATATAATTATTAAAATCAATTTTTTAACCTTAAAAAGTGTTCGACAATAAAAAATGTGATTGTTGTTATTTCAATAAAGTTAAAAAATGTGAAAAAATAACATATTACTGGATATTGTTGAATAATTCTATATATATCAACNTCGCAGTAACATGAAAACTCTACAAAGAAAATATAATTATTAAAATCAATTTTTTAACCTTAAAAAGTGTTCGACGATAAAAAATGTGATTGTTGTTATTTCAATAAAGTTAAAAAATGTGAAAAAATAACATATTACTGGATATTGTTGAATAACTCTATATATATCAACATATACTGGATAAATTGTCTGTGGTAGTTAATTACAGGAATAAATAATTGTTTTATTACGAATATGTAAACACTTATCAATACTGTTATTTTCTTTCTTAACTAGGCTGTTACCAATGAAGTAGTGTTCCTACCTGTGTGTATGTGGATTTAGCCCTTCCACCTGCAACATACACAGACAAATTTAAAGCGATTCTTCTATTTAAATTTAATAAAAATTTGCTTTTGTGGAATGCCACTCCAATTGTATTGCAATGCCCTGATTTATTGAGTCGTTTCTATTAATTTTTCTTTCAAAATTCTCTAAAATAGTTATAAAAAATTAAAAATGTGAAACCAAATGTCCAGTTATAACACAATTTTTTATGTCTTACAGTTTGCTTGTATTGTTTTCTATCCACCAGCATTGTCCTGATCTTAATTGCAATACATTGATTCTTTGAAATTTTCATGAAAGAAACATAAGGTAATATAAACCTTAACACCTTTTACTATCAATCTTTGAACAGTTAATCTTACATTATAAAAATAATAGTTTATGTAAACAGTATGGCAATTTTTTTATGAATTAAATATTTATTTTAAAATGGTTGAATTTATAGAGTTTCCCAATGTAATTTATATTTACCGCGAAAAGAAAATAATATGCATATATTCGTTAAATACGTTTTATGATATTGTTATTTTTTACTACGTTTTAAACATCATAATGCGAATTATTCATGTCTCAAAAATTCCTAATTAATACACACAAGAATTCTTCAAGTGTATAACAATCGTCGCTTTGTCTCAAACTTCATTTGGGTTTGTTGTAATTCTTTAAATAAATACCATAAATGGTTACTATTCAATTTTGTTAATACCTGGCAACGTTTATCATTTTCTGAAACATTACGTTGACAGTGACACGTGCAACGTGAATCCTAATAATATTATGAATGCGAAAGTCTGTGCTTGTGTTTGTTACCACTCCGCTCGATAACGGCTTAACGGATTTTGATGAAATTTGGTATCTAGGTACATTAGGTCCTGGAATAGGACAACAAATACTTTTTATCCCGGAGAATTGTACGGGTCCTATGGAATAAAAACAAAAACTAATTCTGCAACTTCTGGGAACGTGACCGAACTCACCTCCATAATGACTGAACGGATTTTAATGGAACTTTGTATATAGGTACTGGAAGTGCTGGAATAGGACATATGATACATTTAATACGGATCCTGTAGATATTTAATAAAACGTAATCCTGCAACGCCTGGGAACGTGACTGAACTCAACTCCATAACGGCTGAACAGATTTGAATGAAACTTGGTATCTAGGTACTGTAGGTCCTGGAATAGGGCATACGATACATTGTATATGTATCCTGTGGAAAAATAATGAAACGTATTCCTGCAATAGCTTGGAACGTGACTGAACTCAACTTAATAACGGATGACCGAATTTTGATAACATTTGCTGTGTGGGTACTGTAGGTCCTGAAATAGGATATAGGATCCCTTTTATTACGGTAAATTGAACCATTCCCGTGGAATAACTACAAAACCTAATTCTGCAATGGCTGGGAACATGACCGAAATGTTTTGTTCCTGTCATGTCAGAATATATCAGGCCTCCCAAGGACCTCTGAGAAGTCTTAACGACTGCTATCAAACGATAACAACCGGGACTGAATATTTGACGTGCCTTCCGAAACCCAGAAGCGCTCAGATGTTATGTCACTAAACGGTCACCCATCCAAATATGTGCCGCTGGGAACGTTTCTTCATTTTGTTAAACGATTAAGATCCCTAAGCCAAGTGCAAAAATTTGTACCTAGGTACAATTATTTCTAACTTTACAACTTGATGAAACTCACGTTTTGACTTTGATACATAGGAAGTGAAAATGTGTTAACTACGGGATTTTTGCACAGATACACTCGAAAAACAATACCCTTCTTCTTGGCTATCAGGTAAAAAATATTTCCTACAATTTTGTTTATCGTAATCAGATAAAAACCTATGCCAACATAGTTTCATTTATAATTCTGTATTCACATAATTTAATTGTCTGTCCCCAATGTATTTATAAGTGTATCACTGTAAAACAAAATTGTATCCGGGTGAAGCCAAGCCGATTCGCTAGTGAATCATGACTTATAGTCGTGAGTTCAATCCTCACCAGGGGCTCGAATTTTTGTTTTTCTGTTTTTACACTTTCTTTTACAGAGATTTCCTGTAGTCCCATTTTCACTACGTCGTTTCATATATATATATATAATTATTGTATTCCTGTACGAACCACAGACATAATCCGTTTGTATCTCAGTAGAAAAAAAAAGCTTGTCACCGCACTTGCATTATAGAATCTCCGAGACTCGTGAAAATATGCTAATAAGATTGACAATTATTACAACACGTTTCAAACTGCTGCAACTCCTTAATTTGAAACTCGAGATCGTGAATAAGATGAATGACGATTTCATTTACAATTTGTTATATACTATAACTGCTTACACATAGCTAACTTGAAATAATAATTCCAGATATTTTTAATCTTATTGCTACAATTTTAAATAGAGTTTTGAACATGGAAANTAATTTGAAACTCGAGATCGTGAATAAGATGAATGACGATTTCATTTACAATTTGTTATATACTATAACTGCTTACACTTAGCTAACTTGAAATAATAATTCCAGATATTTTTAATCTTATTGCTACAATTTTAAATAGAGTTTTGAACATGGAAAGGTTCAAGGTAAATCTATTATTGAAAAGTGATTAACGATAAGTTCATTTTATTTTTACTATACGATCAAGAAGTTACAATTTCTACGAACTCGACGATATAAATTTCAATTGCACTAAAACAAAAGTTCATAGTTTTTTATTCACGCATCTTAGTTACCAAGGGCCTCGGTGGTATAGTAATTAGACTACTCTCTTTCTACCAAGAGAAACTAGGATCGATTACACCTTTTTGCATGGGAGAATCGTCTTCGACAATGACGTTGGTTGACGGGTTTTCTCGGTGATCTCCCGTTTCCCCCGTCCATGAATTCCGGCGTTAATCCATCCTCACCTAATTTCACCTCGATGTTAACAGCAACCCAATATATCTTTGCTCATTCACTTTAGGTATCTTGTTTATGCAAGGTTTGTTTAAAATATAAAATGTAATACACCCTGACACAAATATATGTAAGACCTACAAAATACGTCATAACTACGTTAAAACGGTTATATATAAAAATTATTATTACTAAACTGTGGAATGGACTAAGATACAGAGTATGCACTCAAGTGACCACTATTAATGGAACAGAGCGTACGTAGGGCTTAAAGTTCAGTCGACAACGATTTCACTAAAATGAGTGTACGTGTGAATGTGAATGTGTGTGTCTCTGTTTGAAGAGATATTATATACATTCAATTCTCTACTATACGATTTAGTTGGTAATACCCGTGACGCAATGCTTGAGCGTCCTATTTCTATTCAAAAACTTGCGTGTACAAATTACGTCGGAATGAGAGTGTTTTTTTTTTATTTTTTTTATTTTAAATATTTTGATCTCTAAAGAATATATATGAAAACTCACCGTACCAGTGAAAACTCTTTGTAAGAAAGCTGGTGGAATGGTAATATTTCCCCTAAACATTCATTGCTGTGTTCCTACATTTTCTCAGGAAACGGTCAAATGCGTGTTGAAGTTCCCAAATTTTCATAAGTGCGACGCTAAACATTCCTATATATGCATTTTGATGTATGGAATTTTACCAAAGAGTGTATAGGTTAAAAACTTGTATTACAGTTTAGAAATTTTACCAGAAAATGTTAATGGATCTCCTGATTTTTCAAATACATACATAAATATATTTTAAAATTAATTTTAAAATAAAAGGCAAAAATCATTTTATAATTTTGGAAATTAAACAACACTTATAGATGTGAATTCACAAAACATTTATTCAGAAGCATAAGATTTCACAGCAAGAACACCAAACTTGAAAGGGAGTAGGTGGAAGTTAGTAAAGACCAGACAAGACATGCCTCAATTCTTATTTTTATTCTTTATATCTTGAACGTCAAATATTTTGACACCTACTTTGTACATTGGATTTTAGTAGATCACGTTCTTGTGTATGTAAGTATAGAGCAAGTCAGGTAATTCGTGGATATATGTAGACTGCACTAAACTAATATGTGGTCAAAGCTAAGTTAAATATGTGATTAATTTTTTATGTAAATAAAACTTTGACAGGTCATAGCGAGATACTTAATTTAATTTATGAAACAAGAAAATATATCTTTACATAACATTTCTTCCATAAAAAAAAATTTCACATCTACGCATGTAAAATTGTTAACCATAAAATCTTTCTCCAGTTGTGGGCAACATTGCGCTTACACACACACACATATATATATAAATGACAATTATTAAGAGGGAATTGATTGTAATGACTATAAAGACAGTGTTGATGTAGTATCTCGTCAGAAGGCTGCTGATTCTCTCGACTTTCCCACTTATTTTACCAATGAAATTCCTTCGATAAGGGTGTGAAGAAGACAGAAGGCGTCAAGAATTCTCGTTCATTTGCTGAAAGGCAGAAGACGCTTAAAATACATACTTCATGTGTACTGAAGACCCGAATGTACTTGTTGATAGATTCAGACATTTGATCGCTTTGCAAAGATATGCAGATTTCTTGCACATTAACGAGATATCTTCCATCATTAGTGATCTGAAGGATCGCTGTAATATCAGAAGAGACTGTTGGTCACTATGGATGATCTGCACACATATGAGATTTCGCAGATACGAATAACGTACCCAACCGTGGAGGTTTTTACACCGAGGAGATCCAGCTGGCGAAGTTTCGAGATATGTATATGGTTGCTAAGGCGCTGTAACGATGTAACGGAAGGACGTACATCAAGTTCGAAGTTTCCCTGCCAGATTCTATTTCTGGGTCGCTGAAGTGGACATCGAGAGGTGAACATCGCCGTGGAAGATGATGATGTATAAAAAAACTTTTGTTGAAGAGCATATGTATTTCCTCGTGTCATTTAAAATAAATTTTAAAAAAGTTTTTTTTAAATTTGAAATACTAATACTAACATAACAAATATTTTATGTCTGGAGTCACCAAAAAAAGTCGGAAATGGACGATTTGGAAGTTTTCTGGTGGCAGATACCAAAAAAAATTGCTAGTAAACTCTACAGTGGCCAACACTCAACAAAAATGTGATGAAGTCCTAATTTAGTGGCCAATTGGAATATGCGATTGTTTTGTATGGGCGGAAGTATAATTTTTGTTGTGTTATGATAATGATTAATTTTTCCGGAGGGGCTAATGAGGGATTGTTTTAGAGGGAAAGCAAGATAAGATGGTCTAGTAATTGATGTTACTAGATTTTTTAAATTTTTTGGTGACAATACCACAATTTTATAATTGTTGTCAGTTTGTTGGAAAGGGGAGCAAGGTAAGTTTGTGGGATGAGCGAGTGTTGGGGCAGGGTAATGTTATATGTTCTTCGATATTTTTAATTTCTTAATAGAATTTTTCTATTATTTAAATAAATGGTTGGTTGCAAGGGGAATGGATATGGCGAGGGTGGTTGTGTGCGTGTGAAGTTAACATTGAATGTTCTTCGATGTTTTTTTCATTTTTAGGAATTGTTTTACATTTATGACGCTTTTTAATTTCAATGTCACAGGGTCACGCTCAAGGGTCAATATCAAGACCATTTTCCTTAGTAATGTACAATAATCAAAGTCAAGTATCAAGGTCAATATCAGGGGTCAAGATCATAGACGAGATCATGGGACAAAGTCAAATTCAGTTGTCAAGGGGCACTGGGTTATTGAAGGGGGTTAGGTGTGGGAGGGGTGTGTTGTCGAGGGGATGGGAAGGGTGGGTGTTAATTTCATGTCATTGTTATTGAAATTTTTTTTTAGTAAAATAATGGTTTATAAAATCATTTTTTATATTAATTATTATTAAACTAGTTTCTTGCTATGTCTGGGGACTAACATCTAACATGGCTGCTCTAGCTGTGACCCTTATCTATAGAGCGGATGTGACCGATCACTATGGTTGCCGCCCGCTCCAATTAATATGGCGGAATGTGACCTTGACGACTAATAATATGGTGGACTGCACCGACCAACATGTCTGCTGGCGGTGCCTTTGACGTCATATAAGATGGTGCACGGATGCGGATCCGGATACCATAACTCATGCCCCAAATTCGCCCCGAGCATAGTACTTTATATCAAACAAAAATTACTAAACGAATTTAGATTTATCTCCTATATCAGGAATGCAAAAATTCAATTAAGAGATTATTTGTCTGTGGTCTGAAATGTTACTTTTTAACATTGTCTTAATTTATTAAGAGGTTAACATAATATGCATGATAATCTCGTTTTATAAAGTGCTTCAGTTCCTGTAAGTGGTTAAATTTCGACTAATGGGTAAAGGTGCACTGTACACTTATATGTTGTCATTTGTATTTAATCCCACCCTCAGCCAAATGCTACCTGACAAATGTCTGTCACGACTGGTTCACCAGTTTTGCTTTCATAACCTTAGAGATGGAAGGTTTGACTTCAATACTTAAATATTCTTGAAGAATGTAAAAAAATATTCCTGACATTGTATGGTTTTTTGGCCTTATCTGTCTCATTCGGGCCGCGTAATACATTGGAGAGATGATTGGCAAAGAAAAATTGTGCTCCCAAGAAGCATGGATGCTATCGCACTCTATCATGTTATGTCTCTTTTAAAGTAATAACTATTCTCCATTTACAACTTCAGCTCTCGCAACGTTGCTCGGAGCACTTGCCAATATATTGTTCCGATTTACGTAATTACAACCATCTTATTTGAATGTTATCTTATTGAAAGTTGCTTGTAATTGGTTTATGAAATCAGTTATGAATGACCGGAACTCATTTCCAGATATACCGCCATTTGCTTCATCCCAAACATACAACAACATCTTCCCATTTCTTATGTTATAAATGGTAAAATAATTCCGTATTTGAAGCTTCTGTTTGAAATATATCTGGGTGAAATGTAATTTAGGACTGAAAATAACACTGAAAATACATTGTGGCTACAGTATGTTCAGTACTAGAACTCTCCTTAGCATTATTAATCGCAGTTCGTCTCTCATCTTTCCATGGGACATGTTGTTTTCAGTCTTCTTTAGATACGCGACTTACGTCATGTAAACAACAAGTGTAACATTTGTCTGTTGTTGAAAGATGGATTTCAATTTTCTCTTGTGTATGTGTTTACATAAAAAGTGTTCTGTAGCATAGGATAACATCATTTGCTTCAAGATTCCTCGAATAAAGGATACATGTGAAGTATTGATCGAAAAGTATATTCAACGAATAACTATCTTCGTTGATGATTTTCGACAGTAGTGCCTTGGAACCTTAGGCAACATACCAAGACATACGTAAACATTGTGTATAGTAACTAATTTCGTTTTCTTCCTAGGTGGAATTTTCACTGGTTTTAAAGTCTGTTTTCGCTCTTAACCATCAGAAGATATGTGACACTTTGTTTGGTCTACTAGGTTCAATACGTCTGTCTCACTATAACCACAACATAATTATTTTGTATTCTTTTTTTTTTTCGTAAACATCTTGAAACTGTTCTCTCCGCATCGCAGTGTGTGTTAACGATGAATGTTCTACATACAGGAAGTCGTTCTCCATCTGGATTTCCAAAAATATAGGTTATGTCCTGCATTTGTTATCTTCTTTTGGTCAGCTATAAATAATTTTCCTCTAATTACGTTTCTTGCACAGATAAATCCTCTTATATAACCCCTTTTTTGGCCGAAATTTTAATAAGCCAGAAATCTACAAACAGCTATTATCTGTCTTGATCCTTGAACTTGCTACCCAGGGCGTCTTTATCAAATCATTGTAATTTCACCGGAAATTAATTTGCCTTGCATGGTTTTTTCATACTTTGGAATGTTTATTTAAACCCAAATACGACTTTCCAGTTTTCTACGTAAAGGTATCTTAATTTTTTTTGCTTTCCAATTAAGGTTGATTTCTCCCACCATTCTTATCAGAAAATCGGTATCTAACATAACATATTTCTTTAAGGATGATCAACCTTCCAGATTTATGCTTCTGCGCTGGTTTACTTAAACATTTACTGTTTCAGTTCCAAACATTAAATTAAATGCAGGCTCATTATATTGATTCTCACTTTCTCTATAAAATACTTCCGTATGAAAGAATAAATCGTGATGATATTGACCTACAACATGCTATTTTATGCATGCGATATCGTGAAAATTTTCTATTCCCGACGGACACAGTTTTATTCTTAAAAATGCATCATGATACCTTTTCGTAATATGCAATATGAAGAGTCTGTTAGAGTAGAACTCCATAAATTCAAACTACTTAAAACCCATTAGTTATTATACAAACATTACTTCTACCCCTTGGTGTGAGTAGGGGAATAAACACTTCCGTTTGAATGCTTGATAAAAAAATTATTATTATTACATTGTAATGTCGAGTCCTGTGGTAAAACTTTATCATGCTGATGAAAGGCATGTCTTATTTTCTAGTTTCGTAACACCCGGAAATATCATTGTAATTATTAAAAATTGTTTTAATATTTATTGCACACACCTGTTAATACGAACTTCAATATTATAAACAACTAAAATTCTACTACCTTGAGGTTTTTACCCTTAGCGGTTTCCCTGTTATTTACACATAATTTCATATCTGTTACAGGGCAGATAAGTTCGAGTGTTTCAGTAGTGCAAANTAAAGCGGTTTCCCTGTTATTTACACATAATTTCATATCTGTTACAGGGCAGATAAGTTCGAGTGTTTCAGTAGTGCAANAGCGGTTTCCCTGTTATTTACACATAATTTCATATCTGTTACAGGGCAGATAAGTTCGAGTGTTTCAGTAGTGCAAACATCCCGTTTTCGCCAATTGCAACACATAGGAAGTTTTTCACAAGCAACGCTATTTTTCAAAAATTCAGTGTTTAAAAAGTTTTGTAGATAAATATATAATGTGTTTCTTAAAAAATAAGACATAGATTATTGTGCTTTATCATGCGGCACGCATGATACTATTTAGAAAATTTAATATCTCATTGAATATGTAGCATATAAGCGTTATTTACACGCGCATTTATATGCTTGTATGTATGAAAAGCGGTTTCTTGAATGCTTCATAAAAAGCATTACGCCACCGGGTGGGCTCGAACCACCATCCTTTCGGTTAACAGCCGAACGCGCTAGCCGATTGCGCCACGGAGGCTATAGAGTGTGATTGACAAATTGTCGAAATTGCAGTGAGATTCACAGTAATTACTAGCAAAACCATGCAACATCATAGATGGTATCCTTCTAAGTTGATTCCTTGAATAATTATGTTGTTTATTGTAATATAAATTTATCACCGATTATTATCTGGCACTATACGGAAGTGCATTGTCTCTAACATTTAGGCTTATATTATTTTCAAATATGGGTTTGTGATGTCACCATCTTGTCTCTGTCTTTAAATACACCTATTAACATTTAAACCATTGTACTGTATTAAAACCATAGTATGCTCACATTCATTCTAGCTCAGGAACTCTAATGTCGGTGTGAATCAAACATGGTATGCCGATAACGCATGACAGTTNGCTCACATTCATTCTAGCTCAGGAACTCTAATGTCGGTGTGAATCAAACATGGTATGCCGATAACGCATGACAGTTTTAAATTCGACCGTAAACAAACTTTTTCATCTATTTGAGGTGTGAGTGCCGTATTTATATTACATAGTATTGTACATGATCCATTCAACCGAAATCCACCAAAATGTGTACAAATTAAGTGCTACGGAAGGTTAGTAAAAATATTAATATATATAAAGAGGGTTTTAAAATTCGTATTACAATGCTCTAGGAATGGTAGTACACGTTAAATGGGACGTCCTTTCAGTATAAATACGGGGTAGGACACAATAAGTTGCGTTGCTATAGGAAATGCCAATGAGGTAAGCCTTGACAATAATTGACTTACATTGTTGGTAGTATTTTAGTTTTGTTGTGTTTATAGCGATCTGATGGCTGTTGTTTCCAAACACATTTCACTCTTCACATGTTAAACACTATGTTACAAAGACGGTTCAATATAGTGGCCGCCTTCTCGGATGTACAGTCGACAACGGCGGAGAATGCTTTCTACAGTCACCGCTACTACATCTTGAGCAGCAATGAGGGTAGTTCCAGAATCCATAGGAGTTTCGTACACAGCGACTTCATGTATTCGCAGAGAAACAAGTCAAATTTAGTGAGATCAGGGGAATGTGGCGTCCATAGGTAGAGTTCCACCAGCGACGGTACTATTCTTTTCTGACCCCGTGTTTACAAGCAAATACATATATCTTTTCATTTAACGTGATTTACCAGCACCAGAGCGTCGTAACACGATNACCCCGTGTTTACAAGCAAATACATATATCTTTTCATTTAACGTGATTTACCAGCACCAGAGCGTCGTAACACGAATTTGGAAACAACCTGTATGTATTCAGAGAGAAGGCATTAAAATATTTTACATCATGACATTTACCTAGCAACATTTTACTTAATTGGCGTATGATTGGTATGATACTAAAAGATAATATTTTATTCTGAAATTAACGACCACTTCCGTACAGNACCCCGTGTTTACAAGCAAATACATATATCTTTTCATTTAACGTGATTTACCAGCACCAGAGCGTCGTAACACGATTTTGGAAACAACCTGTATGTATTCAGAGAGAAGGCATTAAAATATTTTACATCATGACATTTACCTAGCAACATTATACTTAATTGGCGTATGATTGGTATGATACTAAAAGATAATATTTTATTCTGAAATTAACGACCACTTCCGTACAGATATTTTAGTGGAATTTTTTTTTGGAATATTAAGCTTTGATCTTTATGAGTGCGTGTGTTACAACCAACGAAATTATTTTTACTTGTTTCATACCTTATTCTTATCAATTCTGTATATTTGAAGGTCACTGGAGAACGAACTTTTGGTTTGTTTAGATATCACTCAATAGTTTCCAAAAAAATTTACATTTACATTTTTTTCTGTGATTCGTCATACACTGGAAAGCCAAAGAAAAACTGGTATATTTGTGCGTATGAATATATCAGAGGTATGGAACCAATCAGAGTAACGCGATGCGGTCGGCAGCACCTATATAAGACAATAAAGGTCTGGCGAAGTTGCTAGATTGGTTACTGCTGCTACAATGGCAGTTTATCAAGATTTAAGTGAGTTTTAATGTGGTGTTATAGTCAGCGCAAGAGAGATGGGACATAGCATCGCCGAGGTAGCGATAAAACTTGGATTTTCGCGAATTTCCATTTCACGTGTGTACCGTGAATATCGGGAATCCGGTAAAATATTTAATCTTTTACATCGCAGCGGCCCGAAAAATATCNGACAACGCTGCTGCCCGAAAAATATCGTGGACCAACAAGACAAACGACGACTGCCGAGATCATTAAACGTGACACACGTGCAACCTTTTCTCAAATTGGCGCAGATTTCAATGCTGGGGCATCAAAAAGTGTCATCGTGCGAACTATTCAACGGACACTCATTGCTATTGGCATTCGAGCCGAAGGCTCACCCGTGTACCGTTGTTGACTGCACGACACGAAGCTTTACGCCTCGTCTGGGCCCGCCAACACCGCCATTGGACTATTGATGACTGGAAACACGTTGTCTGGTCTGACGAGTCTCATTTTAAATTGAATCGGGCGGATGGACGTATTCGGAAATGAAGACATCTTCATGAATCTATGGACCCTACATGTTAACATGGGACTGCTCAAGCTGATGGAGGTTCTGTCATGGTATGGGCCGTTTGCAGTTGGTGTGAAATGGGACCCCTGGTACGTCTAGATACGACTCTGACAGGCGATCGGTACGTAAGCATTCTGTCTGATCACCTGCACCCATTCATGTCTTATGTGCCTTCCGACAGACGTGGACAATTCTAGCAGGAAAATGAAACACCCAACACGTCGAGAGTTGCTACCGAGTGGCTCCAGGAACACTCTTCGGACTTTAGACACTTCAATTGTACACTTTAATCACCAGAAATTATCATTAGTGATCATATCTGGGATGCCTTGTAACGTGCTGTTCAGAAGAGATCTCCTCCCCCGCCTCTCACTCCTATGGATTTGTGGACTGCTTCCTGCATACCTTCAGGCATTAGTAGAGTCAATTCCACGTCGACTTGCGGCACACAAAACCGCACCTATATTAGTCACTGCAACACAATTTTCTTTCTGTTATCTAAAGAATTCTAACTTATTTAGCTATATCTGCTTCCCTTCCCTCCTTCCGCCCCATCTTAAACAAGAAAAGTTATTTCGTAAACAACTTTAGATATAAACATTTCGGTGTGCAGCAGAAAAAGCTACTTACAAAAGTAATTTACACTTTCCCTATTTAGTATTAATAATTAACTTGAGTTAATATGTATTATTGAAGAATTCTGGGAATTGACATTCTGCGTCAATTATCTCGCTATTCTTTTAACATTTCACACAAGACTTGCCTTTGGGTACACATGATTTACTTTTCTATTGACCTTGGGTACTGATTTGAAATTTTAATTGGATTTGTTGGTTTGGTATGTCTTTTTCTATACTTTTTCGACTTTTTTTTGCTGTTTAGTTTTCAATTGTGTGTTAAATATATAACGCCTTGCAAACGACAATCAAGTCTTCCAAGACTTNGAATTGGATTTGTTGGTTTGATATGTCTTTTTCTATACTTTTTCGACTTTTTTTGCTGTTTAGTTTTCAATTGTGTGTTAAATATATAACGCCTTGCAAACGACAATCAAGTCTTCCAAGACTTTAGTAACAATAGCGCTTGGGTTACAATACTGCTTGAATGTAAGTTGTAAGTGTGGGACAAAGCACAATGTCACACAAAAAAGCAATATAGTCCCTAAACCGAACTCTACATGATATGCGAAACAAAACAGACCTTATGGCAGGAATGATTGTATTACTGGCTGGTGACTTCCGCCAAACTCTACCGGTGATTCAGAGGGGCACACCTGCAAATGAAACCAAAGCCTGTCTCAAATCGTCAAGCTTATGGGCTGTCAAGAAATTCAGCTTGAAGACAAATATGAAAGTGCAGTTCTACAATGACGTTGATACAGGACCATATGCTTATACACTAATAAAATTGGAGATGGGCGGCTAGAAACAGTTACCGAGGGCTGTGTGTCATTAACGAAGGATTTCAGTAATTTTGTGCAGAGTAATACGGAACTGATTGCTAGCGTTTATCCAGGTGTACATAGAAATATAAATTACGACCAGTGGCTATGTAAAAGAGCGATTCTAGCACCAAAAAATAAGATCGTTAGTGCTCTGTTCTGTGTTTACGATCAGTGCCTGTTGATTAACAAATACCGTTATGTCACCGTATAAGTTTGATACTTTAACCACGTGAACGAAGTCGCGGATAAAAGCTAGTAAATTATAATTTTTGGGGAACTTTTATTTTCATAGAATGGATAGTTTTGTCGACATTCTAAATTTATTTGAGAGTCTCCTCTCTAAACCGATTGGCTGATTAAAAATTCATTTTGCCCACAAAACAACACATTGATTTTTGTGTATAAAATATGTACTGTTCTAAAAATTATAAATGGAATTTAAAATATATAATTGACTACGTATCATAAGAAAAATTTTTTAATTACCGAATTGTAATAAAATATTAGTTTTCGGTTAATTGTTATATTTAAGTAATTTTTCTAATATTTTGAAAGGTCTGCACATTAGTAAATAAAACTATATATGTGAAATATATTGGCATTTAACCGTTCAAAGAAATATTTACCATATACATTAATAATAAGTAATAATATTTTTAAATCTTGCAATTCTCTTCCGCGGAGAATTATGTCACTTGCAATTATAATGAAGATACTTATTACACTTTAAAGTAGGCCTAGTTCCTTGCATCCAATAGCAAATCACGTTTCAAGTTTTAAATTGCTTGCTGCGTATTTATTGAAATACCACACTTTGTAACTTGAATATTACTATAGCTTTTAAAGTTTTAAGGCAGGAGAATTTTCAAAATTCTGAAATACTTTGCATAAACCGTGTATTAGTTCCAGTACTACTACTAAACTGTATTGTTTTAACAACACTGAATGTCATTTTGTAGCAAAAATTTTTAACTCGAGTTCATTATGTTTGATATATATCAACCTTCCTATGCGCTCAGATTTCATTAGAAATATTAAAAGTGTTTTTTGTCAGACGATAAAAAAATCGCTTGACAAAGGGAAGATAAATTTGTCTTATAAATGTCTGCGTTCTATGAAGGTTTTTCCTCCAAACTCTAAAAATACTTTGAACTAAGTGAGTTACCTGCCATTCAGTTTAAATTTGATGTGTGTGTATTTGTAAATTTGTAGGTATGTATTTATATACGTACTAGAGACCCGATCCGGGTTCGAACGCGTACAATTTAGTTTTTACAGCGATACACTTATAAATAAAGTAGGAAAAGACAATTACAATATTAGATTATGGTAAATATGTAAACTGCTATCATATACCCAATACATACCAACACGTCGCACCTGACTCCCAGAGGTGTAGGTAGAGATTATGTTCCTCCATTTACCACGATCTTGACATACATACCCTCCTTCGCTTTATCCACGTTCATACATCTCTACTATAACAATATTTTATGATAGTGGTTTAGAAAATATTTTTTTATACACCATTAATCGTTTTGCCTCCAACTGCCAGCACAAAAATTTTTCGGTTTGACGTGACACGAGGGAGTGCTACGTATAGTTGCAAATGTGAAAAACACGTTTAACTCAAATACACTCCAGCCTCATTAAGTGTTTGATTCTGTGCCTTTTTTATGGACATACCAAAATAAACTCTTATTATAAATTCCACTCTTTTAAAGTTAAAAGCCAAACCGAGGGAATCATTGATATTCTAGGCATTAAAACAGCTTCTCTAGTATTGCAACCAGTTAGAATAGTACCTTCAATAAGAAGACTTTAAAAATTTTTTTTGTTATCGAGTTGCGTTGCATAAAAAAAACGTTTGATTTATATTTTGGAAAATAAAATAATGGGAGCTCCAGCTTTCTATATCAGTTTGTTTTGCGGCATGCCAGAAGTATTCAATGAAATAAGAAATTATGTGGAATAGTGCTCAGCTTCTTCACCGTCGAGTATTGTATCTACTGAGTAATTGCCTTGTGTTTTCACATTGAATTTTGAGACCACTAATTTATTAATTTTTTCGTCTTGTTCATTAGTAGGTTATAATATCGGTTTTTCTTTGAACCACGATAGTGTCTTAATTAAAGGTCGTGTATGTCATGACATATCTTGTCTATCAGTTATTGTCATTCTGTGACGAATACACATATGTCACTTTTGAGAGAAGTTTTTCACAATCCGTTGGAAGTTCTCCATTTCCAAACTCTCAGTAGCATCCAACAAACATGCTGTTATTTTCTGAAATCATAAGCACTCTTATGATTTTTTAGTAATAATATTGTAACATTGGGCCAAATGGTTTGATGTTAAGGATATTTCTTATGTACAGTAAACAGTTTTATTTATGAATTAATTTATTTTGGTAAAAAATTACGTTCTTTATTGTTACAAAATACAGTAAATTTTATGTTGGTTTTACTGCGTAAATTTAATTGTGTATACGCTTATCTATTAGAAATAGATAATGCTTCCAATGGTTTTTTTGTAGAATATTTAATTTTTCACAATTCTGTTGCACATCATTTTGTTATATCTCTAAAGGATTAGACAGCGTATTCCACGAGTGCGCGCTGGCGGCAAAANCGGCAAAATTGTTTCCCGACTTTATTCACTAATACCATTAATGTTCAGCTCCCTTAAGTGCTAGGGCAATTTTAAATGCACAGAAATCTTCCGCCATAAAAGAAGATAATAAAAGTAAAATTTGCATTCATATCCGTGCTGTGATTCTCGAGATTAGCCCAGTCATACTGACAGACAAACGAGCGCCAGGGACTTCCTTTTGTACTATGTAGCTA
>NQII01011764.1:0-25981 GCA_002778355.1 Clitarchus hookeri
CACTTTGTCGTGTTGTCGAAAGAAAACTGTGACCGATTCGTTAATCGCATAAATTGTATGGGATTTTAACCTTTTACTAGTTTTCGTTACATTACATCTGTAATGTTACAAAAAATATTTTAACTCCAAATGCAACTTTTTTTAATGTTTATTAAGGAATGCAAGTGAATTTTTCTTTTATACAAAGTAAGCCTATTACTTTGTAGTTGTGAACTTAATAAGCCATCTAAGACCAACTCGTACACTCGCATTAATTTTTTAGTACAAACTCCGCTTAGTACAAAAATACACAAATCGTAAGTTAAACATTGGTGTTTGAATTATATTACACAACATTAAATATAAACACATTTGTTAATAAAGCTCTAACATTTGTTTTCTTTAAATAAAAATACTTCGTTCTAAAATCGCACACATAAATTTTAAACTGGAAATATGTGAACCTGTAAATTAACCTTTAAATTGTATCGTTCCACTCAAAATGTCAATGTGAATGGCTGCTGTAAAATGACACTGCGAAGCAAATAAAATATATATTACATTAGCGTGTTAATGAAATGGCAGTGTTCTAGAATAACTGCGCAGTTAGGTGAAATATCAACTCATGTTTGTGTATTTTACTTATACTAAGAAATATGTAATTTAATATGTATGTTATTGTAAATAAAGCAGAATTTCAATGTGATTAATTATATATTTATAGCGCTCTTATGATTTTTAAACATTTATGTAAAATTACACATGTAATGTAGTTGTTTTTGAATATTGTACATACAAAAATTCAAAACTACGGAATATTTCTATGTTTAATGAAAACATTTTTACTGTGTGTAATGGTAAGTTTACCATCGTCCTTATACCTAGTTACCCAATATCTCTTATAAAATATGAATTTCAGAAAATATATAATGTCGTTGATAATCGTTTACATACGTACAATGTACAGCTGCACCAAGAACTTGGGTGAAACGACTTTCCTAAGCGCATTGATTTCTGCAACTGGTACCTGAGCAAGGGCCGTGCTTTCCATCGCAGCGTTTTGTGGACTGATGAGGTCACATTCGAGAGTCACGGTGACGTTAATATACATAATACCAATTACTGGTCTGCACTAAACCCACATTGGCTACGTCAAGTGGATAACCAGCATATGTGGAGCCTTAATACACGGTGTGGCCTTCTCAGACATCGTGTAATAGGACCATATTTTTTTGAAGGGCCATTGAATGGCGCAACGTATGCAGACTTCCTAGAGAATGGTATGTACCAAGTGATCGAAGATGTCCCTCTCGCTCTGAGATTAACACAGTCGCTTCAAGAGGACGGCTGCCCTGCTTACGCATAGCTCGGCTAGCTACTTACGTGTTATTCCCGAGACGGTGCATTGGACGAGTGGGTCTTGTAGCTTGGCCGCCACGTTCCCCAGACTTGGCCCCAGATGACTTCTTTTTGTGGGGGAGAATTAAAGACATCGTCTACCGCGTGCGTCTGACAACGATGGAACAAAATGAAAGACAGAGTCAGAGCAGCATGTGGATCCCTCAGCTGAGCTGAGGTCCGTCGAGCAACTGCGAACGCAAGAAAGAGAGCGGAGTCGTGTCTGATGCAGGGACGTTGACATTTCAAACACTTTTCAAGAGTGCTGTGTGAGAATGGGTATTCCCAGTTCCCAGTTCACTGTGGTTCTCTCACGCCATACCGGTATTAACAGTATACCCGACTTCCGTTTGATTTTGCGTAAACTAGGTATGCACGCCAGAAAAACCATTTATTTCGTTGATTTACTTTTTATTGCGCGCATGACAAACACGTTTTCATCCATTTTCATTAGATTGTGCGTAAACTACGCACATCAAAAACCATAGGTATGCTAAGATATTTGTTTTATTTATTGTGTGTATACTATGAACATAAAAAAACTCTTTGTAAATGTTGTTTCCATTCAGACGATCCATCCATTGATACTTTATACGACCCCCGTTCCGGTTTGGAATTTACTCCCCTTTCCCCTACTTCCGGTACGTTCTGGGGAATGAATTACTGCCAATCGATGCTTCACATAGGGTTTAGTTATGAACGGTTTTTTCGTGAATCCCCGGTGTCGTGTTGTTTCTGAGAAAAAGGGGCGATACGGGTGGTGCGAATCACGCGGTAAACGGGGTTTGATAATTATTAGAGCCGAGTTCTACAAAAGTTATTTAAATAATAAAATAAGACATAAAAAACTGAGTTGGCCATTTTTCCCAATCGTTTATCCTTATTGCCTACAACTTGACTTGCGTGTTACTAAAACTTGAAATTAATATTAGTCTATGTTAGTAAATATATTATTTATATATTTCCTACTAGTGCCACTTTTATTATATACAATAAAAACGAATTGCTTTTTTTTGACAAAAATCTATTTATTTATAACTTTGCCGGTGAATGCTGCCTCCCAAATTAGTGGTCCAGATGGCCATTTTCCGTTCCCACTCCCTGCCTTCACTTTGCTAGATATTTCGTTATGTTGAAATATTGCCAGGATGGCTACGCTTCTTCCAGGTTGGCCATTATGTGTCTAGTTTGGGTGTTCAACACGTAATTTGGATGTTTTCCTGGGCACTATTGCGTGGAGCTTTTAGAAAAGGCTGCCGTAGATTTGGTTTGCTAATCCCTTGCAGTCCAGGAAGACCAGTACAGCACATCAAAGATAAATCTTCAAAACTTAAATACAAATTATAAGTATTGAAGTTATGTCTCNAGGAAGACCAGTACAGCACATCAAAGATAAATCTTCAAAACTTAAATACAAATTATAAGTATTGAAGTTATGTCTCTATTAACGTGTCATTAATCAGGTGACGTCGTAACTTATGTTCGTAAATCGCATTTTCATGATTCCAAGGGATTTCATTTATGATTCTCAACGACATAGCAACGGCGCCTGGGAGATAGTCCTCTTCTGGAGTACCAATGTAGTGCGGGTGGTGGCATGACGCTCGCAGGCGGAAGGCATCTCTCAGACGGCAAAGATGAGATTGCACACAGACGGTAAGATGGTCGACAGCTCCAAAAACGCCTCCTTGGCAGTCGCTTTAAAAGAAGGGAAAAACAGGGNCACACAGACGGTAAGATGGTCGACAGCTCCAAAAACGCCTCCTTGGCAGTCGCTTTAAAAGAAGGGAAAAACAGGGGGATTGAAAAGGGAACTAAAAATGAACATAAGAGAACTAACGAAAGGAGCAGAAATGCTAGCCCTACAAAACACTTTCCAAAAAAATCTGCTATTCACAGAAATAAATTTAAAGTTATTGCAGCAAAAAGTTACTATTTAGCCATATCTTTCAAAGTTTATACTGTGGCAAAATTAATAACGCTGTGAAAAAGTTAATAATGTTAACCATTTACAAAATATCATATTACTAAAATGAAAATATACTGTTGAAGTGTTCTTGTTAACAAAGCCTGTAAGTAATGTTGACGCAACCGAATGTTGTATTACCTTAAATTACAAGAATAACTTAGTATTTGTGTTTCTATGACGTTAAGGTAATGTACTGCCAACACCAATTTGCGCTGACTTGACATTTTAGAATGGCGACTATTAGTGACAGCGATAAACTCTTAGAATGAAACCACTATATTTAAATTTAAAAGCATAGAATGAAAACTAAATGTAACTAAGATCGGCTTTCAAACCTTGCAAAGCAGTTTAAGTATGCCAAATATGCATATATTTCTAGGGCATAAAGTATTTCCACATAACGAAAGAGCACTGCAGTTTGTCGTTGTTGTATAATATCCACAAGATAAAAACAATTTAGTGTTGATTGAATAGTGCAACTGGTAGGACGATGGGATTTCGTGAAATAGAAGTCGTCGTGCATACAAGGCGCGGATACCATTCTCTCTCCCCCCCTTTTACCCTTATTATTTTTCTTTGCAGGTAATATTTTTTGTGATAAAATAATTGTACTTAATTTATTTTACATCGAAATGTTTTACAGCAAAACACAAAAGAAGATTTTTAACACGATTGTTAACATGAATTCAACATAAAATTATTTTTGCCGCAACATAAACACTTCCTTAATGTTGGCAGTACAGCTAGGAGGTAACTTTGTTCCAAAAGTACTTAACATTACATTTACATAATTATCATAACAGTATATAACATCAAAAGCAACATTAGTTACAAACGGCTCACAGATAACAAATGATTAATCTGCTTGTACCATTTATACGTTTGGAACAGCATTAGACTTTTATCAGTATATACAGTCATTAAATCACNTGATTAATCTGCTTGTACCATTTATACGTTTGGAACAGCATTAGACTTTTATCAGTATATACAGTCATTAAATCACACACTGATAAGAGCAATTAACAACAGAAAAAAAATAAAACGGAAAAAGTCTACGCATTTGAAATGCATTTCTTGAAATGGCTGATTTGCTATATCCTTAACTCGCGAAAGTATCCAGGAAGTATTATGAGCCAGGAACCTCTCGATTATGTAGGGCGAAAATACTGAGGAATGAATTTGGAGATAATATCCCTACTGAAATCAGCCAGAGAAAGTTTCTTACAGTGAACGTGATCTCGCACAGAAAACAGAACATAACGACTCGACGTGAAGTACATTATTGTCAACGGAAACACACGTTTTTGAAGTCAAATGACTGAAAATAACCACCTTATTCAGTTAAAATTTAAGCCGGCGCACCAAAAATCTTTCACGCCTGTTCAATCAACGCTTTAACGGCTGATGTGTCTACACAGAACATCTTCGGTGAGCCATTTTTAAGGTAATCCCACATTAAAAACTATGATTTTATATCATATCTAGAGAAATAATTACATATTTCCCACCAAGGTATATGTTTGCAGTCCACCTATGATTAATTTATATGGATTTAGGGGTTATTATCATATTTTCAAAATAACAGCCATTTAAATATTTTTTTCTTAGTATGCCGCATGCCCTAACAATTTCAAACCGAACTTTAGATACCGGCAGTATCTATGACAATCATCAAATGTGCTAATATATAATTTTTTTTTGTCTGTCATTTATGAAGATCGCCACATGGAAAAATGTAGGTTTTATGCCATATCTCGGAGACCAATAAAACTATTTCCCCTAAATTCTTCACACAAGTGGCACTAAAGTAGGCCATGTAAACTTCCATAACTTGTGGCTCAGACACTTATTTTCAAAAAGGAGGCCGCATGAATATTTAAGGTTAGTAAACCCTGTCTACTAAAACATTAGACTCATTATATTCAAAGTTGATGCTCCGAATCCAACATCCACAATACAGTTGGTTGCATGCTAACTTACTGCCCGATGTTATCTGGGTCCGAGTCCCGGGTAGGGCACTTATGTATGCCTCACTAATAATTCATAAGTTTTTTATTTCATCTATAACTATATCGCTGTCAAAGATACGTCAAGATATGGTATTTAGTGCCATATAAGTTTTTAAGAACTTCGTAAAAAATTATTTGTACCCGTGTGGATGAAAGTAGGCTCATTAGTTATGTAAGTAACTTTTTTAATCTTACATAAACTCGTGACGAATATCCGGAAAATACATAACTTCTGCAAAAATCTTTATTATTTTTGGAATCGCTGTAATGACAGTGACGTAAATGGTGTTTGGTAAAGCGGCTACACTAGTCACATAATATTTGTAGAAACATCATTTCACTGGGACAATTACTTTTGTCACTGTTTTTATATTCTCAGAGTAGTGTAGAGTAAGTGCGAAGAACTTAAAAATAAATTATAGCTTTTAAACAGTCCAGAACCGGACCATATATGCATTGGACTTTTTTGTTGATTTTGAGCCTCTCCATAATCTGCTTCAGTTTGGACGTCTGTGTTTGGAACATCTTGTCTATTAAGCACTGTCAAAATTTCTCTATTTACCTCGTTATTTTGTATCAAACATTATATTCACAAATATATAAATATACATACAACATTACATATAGAGCACATATACATATAACGTGATTTTAAAAACAAATTAACGCCAGCAATACGGCCTTATCAAATGTATGGTATATCTCCGATAAAATAGCAACACCTGTAATCAGCATTCAAATAACAGAGGGGAACAATACGACGAGGCTATGAATTACATATGGACAAAATACATCTTTGCTAATGCATCCCAGTTCTGTAACATTTATGCAAATGTGTGTAACGCATCAGTAAGTCAAAATTATTTTGCTATTATTATAATACAAATTTCGTCATTGAAAAGTGTGAATTTCGTCATTACCATAACAAATATTAAAATATAATTACGAAATTAATTTGTGCCGATTAAGGGCTTTCATAAAAATTACTTCTGGTGGAATGATTATAATTTGTTTATTTTTAACTAAGTTTTATTTTATGAATTTGTTTTTAGGGTGTTATTTTGAATATTTTTATAAATACTTAATGTAGCCAAATGATATTTATACTAACAAAAACATTCTGAAGAAAAATATTTTAAGATGTAGAATCTTATACCCTGCACTTATGCGAGCAAGCGTTTTGTTCGGGTTAAAATGGCACATTTAAAATAAAAGCTTAGGGTATTAAATTTGTCTGTAATAAATGTTAGAACTTTTAAACAACATGGAGGTTCTTTCCATGGCTACATTAATNTAGGGTATTAAATTTGTCTGTAATAAATGTTAGAACTTTTAAACAACATGGAGGTTCTTTCCATGGCTACATTAATAAAATGTTCTAAGAATAATGTTATAAAACTTTTAATGGCATTTAAATTAAATTAATAGTTGATTCTCAGTTCTACTGCGTTTTATCAAGTCAGTACTTCCCACATAAACACAGTTTATGTCACTACCCACTAAGGTTAACTCAACCTTAATGCCAGCAAAATATATATTTTTCTCTTTTTCCATTGTTAGCATGAGAATAAAAGCATTCAGTTAAAAGTTATCGATATTATCTTTGGCCGTATACTGCCCATTAATTTTCAATAAAAATATTTTAAAGTATTTATTGTAGTTTCGATTTGGCGATGTTTCACATATTATTTTGCCTCTACATATCATTGACTCTACTTCTCTATCCTAACTATTATTATAAATGCGAAAGTGTGTTTGTTTGTTTGCTTGATTGATTGTCCTTTCACGTCGCAACGGAGAAACGCATCAACGTGATTTTTTGCACAGAGCTAGTTGGAGGGCCGGGAAGTGACATGGGATACTTTTTATCCCGAGAAAATATCTCATTCCCTTGGGGAAATTGTTATTGGAAAATGAAAAATTACACAAACGGAATAGCAATGCAACGTCCCAACCGAGCTAGAGATGACGTGATTTCTTGCATAGGAATAGTTGGAGTGTTTGAAGGTGATATTAGCTACTTTTTATAACGAAAAAATATTTCAAAAAATTTCCAAACGATAATAGTGAATCAAGTTGGAAAAAAGTTTGCCGCCAGCGCACTCTCTTGCAATACGCTGTCTAAACCGTTAAAGATGGAACAATATCATAAAGTAAAGAATTGTGTAGAATAAAAATACCCAAAAAACTCCGTGGTAGCATTTATTTATCAATAACAGAGAAATGCTAATCCGTATTTTTACCATTTAATTCACTGAGACGTTGAGTTTTATAATACGTATAGAGTATAGAAGATTAACACCAAGTAAAATTCAACTTTATTTAAAAAAAAAAAAAACCTTAACAACAATTCTGTAGTTCACGCGAACGGAGCCGCGGGCACAGAAAGTTGTAATATATTGCCATCAAACATAATGTTGAAATAGTTCCAGATTCTGTAAAGATGCATTAAAAGTACTGTTTCATAGACAAAGAAAATTATTTACATAAAATGAATTAAGTAGAAAAAAATTTCTTTTAATTTCTGCTGCATATGCAAATAACTGTTGAAATAAGCATATCTCGGATGCACATTTGTACACATTTATCGACAACATCATGGTAAATCTTCCTGTTTCAAGCACGTCACTGAAATATTTCTAGATAATTTTTATTGAAGGTCGAAGTCGTGGAGATATTTTGATACAATACTTAGGGCAATTATGAGATAGGCTGTGGGGTAATTCTAAGACTTATGGTTGAATGGCATAGTTGTGATACATACACTCAGTGCGTCCTGAAATCTATAAAAGTGCAATGATCACGTGATAGCCTGAAACAAGTGCTTGTTTGTTGGCCATATTTGCACTCATCATGCTGCACTGACTCTGGAGATAGTGACGCGAAAATTGCACTGAATATGCACTCTTTATGCAACCTATGAAGTCATGGTGTGATTAGTAACAGGAACACGCCCACACCATCATACATATGGTTGGCTGTTTCACTACTTCCCTATTTTTATGGTGAGCTGTGTCATTGCTATTGTATTTCACTTTAGTGTTTTGTTGCTTATAACCAAGTTCATGATGTCATGANTATGGTGAGCTGTGTCATTGCTATTGTATTTCACTTTAGTGTTTTGTTGCTTATAACCAAGTTCATGATGTCATGAAGGGCGTGTTCTTATGAATAAGTACATAAGTAGGCTACCTTATTTTGTGTTAGCTAAGTGGTGTTACAAGTTAATGATTGAACACAGGAAATTCCTGTGACATAAACTGAACTAACTGCCAATCAGTTGGTCTAAATATTAAGGAATTTTGTTAAAAAAAANAGGAAATTCCTGTGACATAAACTGAACTAACTGCCAATCAGTTGGTCTAAATATTAAGGAATTTTGTTAAAAAAATATAGAACAAAGTGATGAAGTGCTAGTTAGAGCTATGACTCTTTTAGTGGAAGGACAGTCATTGCGGAGAGTTTCTAAGGAATTAGGGAATTAAAAATGTTCCTTTGTCGGTACCGTAAAGAGCACAATATTGGAAAATCAGAACCCAGAAAAGTAGGAAGAAAAACAGCATNTAGGGTATTAAATTTGTCTGTAATAAATGTTAGAACTTTTAAACAACATGGAGGTTCTTTCCATGGCTACATTAAGAAAATGTTCTAAGAATAATGTTATAACATTTTTAATGGCATTTCAATTAAATTAATAGTTGATTCTCAGTTCTGCTGCGTTTTATCAAGTCAGTACTTCCCACATAAACACCGTATATGTCACTACCCACTAAGGTTAACTCAACCTTAATGCCAGCAAAATATATATTTTTCTCTTTTTCCATTGTTAGCATGAGAATAAAAGCATTCAGTTAAAAATAATCGATATTATCTTTGGCCGTATACTGCCCGTTAATTTTCAATAAAAATATTTTTAAGTATTTATTGTAGTTTTGATTTGTCGATGTTTCACATATTATTTTGCCTCTACATATCATTGACTCTACTTCTCTATCCTAACTATTATTATAAATGCGAAAGTGTGTTTGTTTGTTTGCTTGATTGATTGTCCTTTCACGTCGCAGCGGAGAAACGCTTCACCGTGATTTTTTGTACAGAGATAGTTGGAGGGTTGAAAGGTGATATTGACTACTTTTTATCACAAAAACATATTTCAAAAAATTTCCAAACGATAATAGTGAATCAAGTCTGAAAAAATTTTGCCACCAGCGTACTCTCTTGCAATACACTGTCTAAACCGTTAAAGATGGAATAATATCATGTAGTAAAGAAGTGTGCAGAATAAAAAGACCTAAAAAAAACTCCGTGGTAGCATATATCTATCTATAACAGAGAAATACTAATCCGTATTTTTACCATTTAATTCACCGTGACGTTGGATTTTATAATATGTATAGAGTATAAAAGATTAACACCAAGTAAAATTCAACTTTATTAAAAAAAAAACCTTAACAACAATTCTGTAGTTCACGCGAACGGAGCCGCGGGCACAGAAAGTTGTAATATATTGCCATCAAACATAATGTTGAAATAGTTCCAGATTCTGTAAAGATGCATTAAAAGTACGGTTTCATAGACAAAGAAAATTATTTACATGAAATGAATTAAGTAGAAAAAATTTCTTTTAATTTCTGCTGCATATGTAAATAACTGTTGAAATAAGCATATCTCGGATGAACATTTGTACATATTTATCGACAACATCATGGTAAATCTTCCTGTTTCAAGCACGTCACTGAAATATTTCTAGATAATTTTTATTGAAGGTCGAAGTCGTGGAGTTATTTTGATACAATACTTAGGGCAATTATGAGATAGGCTGTGTGGTAATTCTGAGACTTATGGTTGAATGGCATAGTTGTGATACATACACTCAGTGCGTCCTGAAATCTATAAAAGTGCAATGATTACGTGATAGCCTGAAACAAGTGCTTGTTTGTTGGCCATATTTGCACTCATCATGCTGCACTGACTCTGGAGATAGTGACGCGAAAATTGCACTGAATATGCACTCTTTATGCAACCTATGAAGTCATGGTGTGATTAGTAACAGGAACACGCCCACACCATCAGACATATGGTTGGCTGTTTCACTACTTCCCTATTTTTATGGTGAGCTGTGTCATTGCTATTGTATTTCACTTTAGTGTTTTGTTGCTTATAACCAAGTTCATGATGTCATGAAGGGCGTGTTCTTATGAATAAGTACATAAGTAGGCTACCTTATTTTGTGTTAGCTAAGTGGTGTTACAAGTTAATGATTGAACACAGGAAATTCCTGTGACATAAACTGAACTAACTGCCAATCAGTTGGTCTAAATATTAAGGAATTTTGTTAAAAAAAATAGAACAAAGTGATGAAGTGCTAGTTAGAGCTATGACTCTCTTAGTGGAAGGACAGTCATTGCGGAGTGTTTCTAAGGAATTAGGGAATTAAACATGTTCCTTTGTCGGTACCGTAAAGAGCACAATATTGGAAAATCAGAACCCAGAAAAGTAGGAAGAAAAACAGCATTGAAAAATAACATTTTCACCAGAAGTTGAAAATTCGTTTTAAAAGGATATCAAATCACCTACATTTTAGTATATTTGCTGTAGGTTTACCTATATTTTAATATACCGTGACCTTATTTTTGAAAAATGATTTTCCATATCATTTGAAAACGCAGTTACTATCCTCAGAATCTTTGTAAAAAAAATTGTACCAAATAATGTATAATTATTATACAGATAACAACAATTCTATAAGTAAATAGAGCTTAGTTTATAAGCATTTATTAATAAACCAGTTTACTAGCACTGTGATTCAAACGANAATTCTATAAGTAAATAGAGCTTAGTTTATAAGCATTTATTAATAAACCAGTTTACTAGCACTGTGATTCAAACGATTCAACGGCCGTGGTAAATACCTCAGCTATGATCCAAAAACATGTAATACAGTAGACTTATCTAATAATTCCTAATCAAAACCTCGTTCATAAAAATTAAAATATACATTCTTCTCTAAAGATATGATACTTTGTGCAAATGTGCTTAGTATAAATGATATTAATTTTAATACAAATTTATTACAATAATTTATGTGTGTTTCAATAATTTGTGAAATCTGAACTCAGATTTTAACTCAGTGTTACAACTTCTGGTGTATTTTTTTTCTAGGTGGGCGTCCACATTTTCCTCACATATAAAGTACATGTCTCCAGAGTGGTTCTCGAGCATAGGAGACACTCTTTAGCACAAGTGAGTATCACAGGTGTGTATCTGCGAAGAGCTTTATTAACAACACTGGTAATGCCGAGCTGCAGACAGTGAGACTAAAGCGGCTAGTGTGGGAACTGCGCTAGGTAATGCGCCAGTTCCGTTCTGCCAAGAGAGGTGGCCCAGTCTAGAGCAGTGCGGAGTCCACTGTCCCTCGCCGTGGTGTCTGCCCCGGCCTGCACCAGCACCACCGCCGTCTTCAGGTACCCGAACTGCGCCGCTCTCATGAGCGGAGTGTCGCCACTGCTGCCCCTCGGGTCCACGTGTGCGCCGCGGCCCAGAAGCAGCCTCACCAGCTGCAGATGTCCGCGCGCTGTCGCCCCGTGCAGCATGGTGTCTCCACCGCCGTCGAAGGTGTTCACGGGCAGCCCGCCACACAGCAGCAGCAAGGCCAGCCGGCTGTGGCCTCGCCGTCCGATCCAGTACAGTGGGTGCAGCCAGTCGTAGCCGATGCTCTGTAGCTGCCTGTAGACGTCGCTGCTGTTGTCCAGCACAACCTCCAGGCCTCTCTTCAATTCAGCCCAGTCCCTGTTGCTGTTGAACTCCTGCACCTGGAACCATATTCGCACTGTCGACGCCGCCACTGTGACATACATGCTCAAGAACTGTCCTCCTGTAGAGATAACAATTCTACCGCAGCCAATAATGTCGTGTAGTAACTGGCGCCCCGAGTGTAGAGAGCCGTGCATGACGGCCTCCGCGAACCTAATGACTGTACTAATATGAACAATGTTTTACTACCAATGTTAAGAATACAAGTTCCTTTTCATGTTCATCACAGTGAATAAATTATTTCTGAAAATGTTAACACCATCCAGGCGATTTGTAGCATATCATGTTATCCATAAACTAGAAACATGAAATATTTTTAATCGATGTTTTCCAAGTGTGATATGTAATACATAGCTTAATTCAATGTCTGTGTTACCCTTGTCTATTTCCAATGACGTTATCAAACATATTGGAAAATTATGTATTTTATATCTTCGACTTTCAGAATTACTGTACCTTCTATATCACTAGTTTTCCCAATATTGTGCTACAGTGTTTATTATTAACAAACTTTTATTTAGTTTTAAAAAAAAAGTTACATGTGAAGTTCCTATTGGTTTTCAGAAAAAAACTTAATTTAATTATACAGAAGGACAGACCTACTTTAAAAATGTTATGTTACTGTAATGAGTACATGCAATCCGGATCATTTTGTTTATCTCTGAACACAAGCAGCCCTGTAACATGTCATTTTTATATGATGCAAATTAATTTAAATATAAAATATCTAAGGCGAAGGAAAATGTTCATACTAGAGGCTACAGATGTAAGTTATATTACTTAATAATTATAGTCTGTCTGAAATGAAGAAAGTTTTAAAACAGGTATTTTCTTTATCCTAAGTGCTGTTTCTTGAGATAAATTGCAGTTAAACATTTTTTGATACAAATTTCTTACCTGAAAATATTAGCACTCAGCACACATTTTTCACCAGAATAAGTTGGTATACAGCACCATCATGGGTAAAGTCACATATCTGTCTGTTATTGACCTCCCTGTATGTGACACAAGGTGCCACTAGCACTGCTACAACTCTATGGTTCCACCAGCACTATTATGAGGCGTCTTTCGGAAGAAGTATTTCATTCCCTACATTCCTTGCTCCGTCTTCCATTGACATTCTGAAAACAGCGGATTCATTTGCAGCTTTTTCGTAGTCGGGTGGCATGTACGACTGAGGAATGACGATGCATTGTATTTAGTAAAGAATACATGCATTGTATGGGTGCTGATGAAAAACATACTCAAGTATGGAAGCTACCGAATATCGGACAAGTCCGGACTTCATTGTCAAGCAACACTCCACACACTGGAGCGATCTCCTATGATTCTCGGTCTTCCCTTGTAGTAATAAGGTATACAAACTGCACAGCAATATATTTTGGGTGATTCTGGGGCTTCAAGTAATTTCCCTTCAAAGTGTGGCTTCAACGGGATATTTTCCAAAAGAATAATGCCCGCTCAAGTATAGAATGGATTTCCCAGTTCTGCATTCGTGCTGTCGACACACTTACTTGGCCAGCCCAAACTCCAGCTTGTTGCCTGTAGAACATGTAAGGAGCCAACCGTGACGGCCGTTTAAGCAATGAACGGGTCTGTAAAATCTGTGGCGGCAGTTGAAACAACCATGTTACATTATTTCACGGGATGAAATTAGATGTATCTTTGAATACATGCCGGACCTTATTGCCACATGTACGTAAGTCACTCATCCAAAAATCTGTTAATGTTATCAAATGTAAAATTTTGCTCCAATAAAGAGCTCAATTGCCTTGATTTTGTAATCACTTATGTGTATCATCGTTTCTTATAACCACCACCAAGTTTCATTCAATTTCAATACTTCCCTCTGAATGCAGCTTTTTTTTTTTTGCCAATGTGTATATTATCACAGTCAGTAAGTTCGTGGACTGTCTTTTCGAGTGTAGGCAGCCACGTGCGAATGCAAAGGTCGATAAGTTTGTGGACTGGCCTCATAGTGTCGCAGTGGTGTACTACAGCATATAGGATGCAACATGGACAGTTGCGTGCATACAGGACAGTGTAAGTTAAACGAAGGGTCTCATTTGTGAAGGGAATTTGAATGTGAGTGGCGAAACACGAGAATGTGACAGTCTGAGCAACAGGCAAACGTCAAGTTCTGCCAAAAGTTAGGCAAATCCGCTAGCGAAATTGTACGGCGACGACGCCTGCTTAAATGGCACCAATGCTCTGTGCAGGGGAGAGACAGTTTGGAGGGTGATGAGCGTACTGGTCGGCAACGAACGATCCGAACTGACCACCAGATTCAAGAATCGCAATGTTGATGGGTACCAACAACACCCAAATGGTAAACGGTCAGCAGCATCAGTAGGGATTATCCATGGAATGTGCCTTATAATTCTTTTGGATGACCTAAAAATGTCGCGTGTTACACGGCGCAGTGTGCCACACATCCTGATGCGAGACCAATGTGACGATCTCATGACCATTTGCGTTAACATCATCAGTAGTGCTGACGACGATGGGGCATTCTGTGTTTTCTGTACGATCTGCAACTGAAGCGACAATCGGCCATCTGGAATCCGCCATCATCGCCACGACGAAAAAAACCGCAATACAGGTCAAAAAGCAAGGTGATACTTACCCTCTTCTTTGATTCATTGGGCATTGTACATGTGTAAATCATTATACAAGGAGAAACTGTAAAACACATCCGTTACGTGGAAATCCTTTACCATCGATGCAATGCAGTTAGTCGTAAGCATCCTTCACAGTGGCGTAGGAACAACTGTATGTTGCTACACGACAAATCCCCTGAACATTGCTCTGTGCTTGTCAAAGAGGAAATGGCAAGGCAACAGGTCACTGTNTGACATACATGCTCAAGAACTGTCCTCCTGTAGAGATAACAATTCTACCGCAGCCAATAATGTCGTGTAGTAACTAGCGCCCCGAGTGTAGAGAGCCATGCATGACGGCCTCCGCGAACCTAATGACTGTACTAATACGTACAATGTTTTACTACCAATGTTAAGAAAACAAGTTCCCTTTCATGTTCATCACAGTGAATAAATTATTTCTGAAAATGTTAACACCATCCAGGCGATTTGTAGCATATCATGTTATCCATAAACTAGAAACATGGAATATTTTTAATAGATGCTTTCCAAGTGTGATATGTAATACATAGCTTAATTCAATGTCTGTGTTACCCTTATCTATTTACAATGACGTTATCAAACATATTGAAAAATTATGTATTTTATATCTTCGACTTTCAGAATTACTGTACCTTCTAAATCACTAGTTTTCCCAATATTGTGCTACAGTGTTTATTATTAACGAACTTTTATTTAGTTTTAAAAAAATAGTTACATTTGAAGTTCCTATTGGTTTTCAGAAAAAAACTTCATTTAATTATACAGAAGGGCAGGCCTACTTTTAAAATTTTATGTTATTGTAATGAGTACATGAAATCCGGATCATTTTGTTTATCTCTGAACACAAGCAGCCCTGTAACATGTCATTTTTATATGATGCAAATTAAAATAATGTCAAATCTAAGGCGAAGGAAAATATTCATACTAGAGGCTGCAGAGGTAAGTTATATTACTTAATAATTATAGTCTCTCTGAAATGCAGAAAGTTTTAAAACAGGAATTTTCTTTATCCTAAGTGCTGTTTCTTGAGATAAATTGCAGTTCAACATTTTTTGATACAAATTTCTTGCCTGAAAAGATCAGCACTCAGCACAAATTTTTCACCAGAATAAGTTGGAATACAGCACCATCGTGGGTAAAGTAGCAAGTTTGTCTGTTATTGACCTCCCTGTATGTGACACAAGGGGCCACTAGCACTGCTACAACTCTATGATTCCACCAGCACTATTATGAGGCGTCTTTCGGAAGAAGTATTTCATTCCCTACATTCCTTACTCCGTCTTCCATTGACATTCTGAAAACGGCGGATTCATTCGCAGCTTTTTCGTAGTCGGGTGGTATGTACGACTGAGGAATAACGATGAATTGTATTTAGTAAAGAATACGTGCATTTTATGGGCGCTGATGGAAAACATACTCAAGTATGGAAGCTACTGAATATCGGACAAGCCCGGACTTCATTGTCAAGCAACACTCCACACACTGGAGCCATCTCCTATGATTCTCGGTCTTCTCTTGTAGTAATAAGGAACACAAACTGCACAGCAATACATTTGGGTGATTCTGGGGCTTCAAATAATTTCCCTTCAAAGTGTGGCTTCAACGGGATATTTTCCAAAAGAATAATGTCCGCTTAAATATATAATGGGTTTCCCAGTTCTGCCTTCGTGCTGTCGACACACTTACTTGGCCAGCCCAATCTCCAGCTTGTTGCCTGTAGAACATGTAAAGAGCCAACCGTGAAGGCCATTTCAACAATAAACGGGTCTGTAAAATCTTTGGCGGCAGTTGAAACAACCATGTTACATTCTTTCACGGGATAAAATTATATGTATCTTTGAATCCATGCCGGACCTTATTGACACATGTACGCAAGTCATTCATTCAAAAATCTGTTAATGTTATCAAATGTAAAATTTTGCTCCAATAAAGAGCTCAATTGCCTTGATTTTGTAATCACTTATGTGTATCATCGTTTCTTATAGCCACCACCAAGTTTAATTCCATTTCAATACTTTCCTCTGAATGCAGATTTTTTTTTGCCAATGTGTATATTAGCACAGTCAGTAAGTTCGTGGACTGTCTTTTCGAGTGTAGGCAGCCACGTGCGAATGCAAAGGTCGATAAGTTTGTGGACTGGCCTCATAGTGTCGCAGTGGTGTACTACAGCAGATAGGATGCAACATGGACAGTTGCGTGCATACAGGACAGTGTAAGTTAAACGAAGGGTCTCATTTGTGAAGGGAATNGGATGCAACATGGACAGTTGCGTGCATACAGGACAGTGTAAGTTAAACGAAGGGTCTCATTTGTGAAGGGAATTTTAATGTGTGTGGCGAAACACGAGAATGTGGCAGTCTGAGCAACAGGCAAACGTCAAGTTCTGCCAAAAGTTAGGCAAATCCACTAGCGAAATTGTACGGCGACGACGCCTGCTTTAATTTCACCAATGCTTTGTGCAGGGGAGAGACAGTTTGGAGGGTAATGAACGTACTGGTCGGCAACGAACGAGCCGAACTGACAACAAGATTCAAGAATAGCAATGTTGATGCGTGCCAACAGCACCCAAATGGTGAACGAACGGCAGCATGAGTAGGGATTAGCCATGGAATGTGCCTTATAATTCTTTTGGATGACCTGAAAATGTCGCGTGTTACACAGCGCAGTGTGCCACACATCCTGATGCAAGACAAATGTGACGATCTCATGACCATTTGCGGTAACATCATCAGTAGTGCTGACGACGATGGGGCATTCTGTGTTTTCTGTACGATCCGCAACTGAAGCGATAATCGGCCATTTGGTATCCGCCATCATCTTCGTGACGAAAAAAAAACCACAAGACAGGTCAAAAAGCAAGGTGATACTTACAGTCTTCTTTGATTCATTGGGCATTGTACATGTGGAAATAATTACACAAGGAGAAACTGTAAAACACACCCGTTACGTGGAAATCCTTTACCATCTATGCAATGCAGTTAGTCGTAAGCATCCTTCACAGTGGCGTAGGAACCACTGTCTGTTGCTACACGACAAATCCCCTGAACATTGCTCTGTGCTTGTCAAAGAGGAAATGGCAAGGCAACAGGTCACTGTNGGATGCAACATGGACAGTTGCGTGCATACAGGACAGTGTAAGTTAAACGAAGGGTCTCATTTGTGAAGGGAATTTGAATGTGAGTGGCGAAACACGAGAATGTGACAGTCTGAGCAACAGGCAAACGTCAAGTTCTGCCAAAAGTTAGGCAAATCCGCTAGCGAAATTGTACGGCGACGACGCCTGCTTAAATGGCACCAATGCTCTGTGCAGGGGAGAGACAGTTTGGAGGGTGATGAGCGTACTGGTCGGCAACGAACGATCCGAACTGACCACCAGATTCAAGAATCGCAATGTTGATGGGTACCAACAACACCCAAATGGTAAACGGTCAGCAGCATCAGTAGGGATTATCCATGGAATGTGCCTTATAATTCTTTTGGATGACCTAAAAATGTCGCGTGTTACACGGCGCAGTGTGCCACACATCCTGATGCGAGACCAATGTGACGATCTCATGACCATTTGCGTTAACATCATCAGTAGTGCTGACGACGATGGGGCATTCTGTGTTTTCTGTACGATCTGCAACTGAAGCGACAATCGGCCATCTGGAATCCGCCATCATCGCCACGACGAAAAAAACCGCAATACAGGTCAAAAAGCAAGGTGATACTTACCCTCTTCTTTGATTCATTGGGCATTGTACATGTGTAAATCATTATACAAGGAGAAACTGTAAAACACATCCGTTACGTGGAAATCCTTTACCATCGATGCAATGCAGTTAGTCGTAAGCATCCTTCACAGTGGCGTAGGAACAACTGTATGTTGCTACACGACAAATCCCCTGAACATTGCTCTGTGCTTGTCAAAGAGGAAATGGCAAGGCAACAGGTCACTGTGTTGCCAAAACTTTTCATACTCATCTGATGTCGCACCATGCGATTCGTTTATCTTTCCCCGCTGGAAGACACAGATACGTTGGTGTATATATCATTTGGCATAGTAGATAATCACCGACAGAAAAAAAATCGTACAGGATCTTCCTGCCAATATCTTTCAGCAGCATTTCCAAAGGTTATACCAAAATTGCTCAATGTGCACAGAAGCCAACGATAAATATTTTGAGGGATGGCGTCCATCTACGTAAGTGGACACCATGGTGCATGGCTGCCTACACATAGTGTGTCAATCCACGAACTTATTGACTGTACCTAGTATATTTTGGGGGCGAGAGCACCATATTCTTGGATTTACGTATATTTCTCAAAAACTTAATTTACAAAATCAATATTTAAAAACCAAGCTTATCAAGGAACAGAGAAAATCTTAACACTTATATCGAAATCCAAGTTATTTTCCTCCAGTTACTCGTTTCACATTATAAACGTAATTAAAAGTTCCCCAACTATTTAATATTTTCCCCCTGTATGGGAAAGTATACATATGACTGAAACCATACAAACTTCGACAATTCTTTCAAAAAGTCCTCTTTGCCAGGTCAAGCTTAGAGAGGTGAAGAAAGAGGGAGAATTAATTTGGGCGGCTCTTAATAGCAAAGTCTTGAGAGCTGATGAGGGTGATTGAGGTGAGTATGGAGCAGCACCGGAATGGAAGGGCGGGGAAAATGGGAGATCACCGAGAAAATTCACCGACCAGTGGCATCGTCCGGCAGTCAATCTTAGATTTTCAGTGTTCAGTCGTAAAGTTTGACAGCAAAGATCTGTTAAATAACAATCCAAAATTGATGGAATTTCTCCGCCTTAAAGAGCCTGCCTACTTTAAGCTTATTTTCCACGTCTGAGTCTGAGAAATGCGGGAGCTGTAAGGGCGACACTACCATGTACATCAAGTGTGATATCGCCGACACGCACAGGGCTCTGAACTATAATGCAGTGTTATCGTTTTTCTGTGTCTACCTATGGAACTTTAAGTATGGTTTTTATCAAGATTCAATTAAAGACCGTTGAGTATTTTTGAATAAGTATATCTGGTGCTCATAATTTGAGTTACAGCACTTTAGCTAAGTTTGAGTGCTCCGAAAAGGTGTTTTTTTTTTTAAGTACGTGACTTCTTGAAAGCACTTAAGAGGCCTTGTTTGGAATGTGTAATCATTATGTATAGATCAACACATTGGGCGCTAGTTTAGAAATTCTGTAAAAAGTGCGTTTCAAACACACTGTAACGCAGTTCAGTTAAAATATGCACGATTATTCACAGCACCCATACAACCCCTTTTTTCTCGGAAACAACACGATACCAGGGTTCGCGAAAAAAAAGTGTTATAACTATACCCTATATGAAGATTCGATTGGTAGTAAACATACCTGAGGTAGTGGTATGGTGGGTGTTCTTTGAAATTTCAAATGGGAATGTGGGTCGTATAAATTTTCGTTGGATAGATCCTTTAAAAGAAAACAACATTTACTAAGACACTTTTGTTCTGACGTGCATAGTTTCCGAACAATTAAGTAAATAATCTATTCATGTGATTTGTGATGTCAGTAGTTTATGCACAATGAAAATGGATCGCAAACGTGGCTTTCTAACTACAACCTAAAGGAAATCAACGAAACGTGTTTTTTTTTTGCGTGCATGCCTAGTGTACGTACAATAAAAAGAATGTCGTGTATATTGTACATACAAGTATGATGTGAGAGAACTACCGTGAACTAGGTACCGGGAACACTCATTCGCACACAGCACCCTCCATAAGTGTTCTAAATGTCGACCATTCTGTATCAGACACGACTCTACTCTCCGTCTTACATTCGCGGATGCTTGGCGGACGTCAGCACTGTTGAGAGATCCACATGCTGCTCTGATTCTGTCTTTCATGCAATGTAAAACGAATTACTGTCTGAATGAACGTACTTTAGATTGTCAGTTAACTTGCATGCAAAACCTGCAGTTCCTGTAAGTGGTAGATGGCTTATCTGCTTGCTGCTTAGTGCTGCCTTATTCCCCGCGTTTGTCCGGAAACAGTCTAATAGTAATAGGTAAATTTATCCAATTACCGTTGGTTGTGCGTAAACTATGCACATCATATACACAATGTGCGCCATTACGGTATTGCTGGTTGTAGTGTGAGACTCGCTTTGATACTAGCAGTGACCTGTGTGCCTTTACTGCTTAGACTCGTGCAGTAGGTATTAGAATGTTTCCGAGCAAAAGCGGAGAATAATGCAGCACTATGCAGCAATAAGATAAGCCATGTGCCACTTACAGGAACTGCAGGCTTTGCATGCAAGTTAACTGACAATCGAAAGGTCGTTCATTCAGACAGTCATTCGTTTTACATTGGAATCATTAATCGTGTGTGTTGCTTCAGTGTCATACATCGTCTGTCTCTGGTGTTGCTTTCTGAATGGAATGCCGTTTACAAACGAAGAAGCATTTGACATGCTGATGATACTAGGGAATGTCGTTGGATCTGCAGAGCTGCTGCCCGTTTGTATGCAAAGAGATTCCCACGGCGCGTCCATTACTCGTACAATGTTTTCCAGCGTCTTGCATGTCGCTTGCGCACAACCAGGCTAGTGCAACCGACGCGCAACAAAAGTTGTCGTATCAGACAACCCGTGAGAGACGAGAGGGCTGTTGATGTACTTGCCGCCATGGTAGTTAATCCTCATAATTCTACAAGAAGGATTGACCGCGACTAAGGGCTGTCTTAAAATACTGTGTGGAGAATCATCGCTGATAATCGTTTACATCCGCACCATGTACAGCTGCACCATGAACTTGGGAATAATGACTTTCCTAAGCGCATTGATTTCTGCAACTGGTGCCTGAGCAAGGATTGTGCTTTCCATAGCAGCATTTTGTGGACTCATGAGGCCACATTCAAGAGTAATGGTGATGTTAACACACCAAATGATCATTACTGGTCTGCAGTCAAACCACATTGGCTCCATCAAGTGGATAGCCAGCATGTGTGGAGCCTTAATACTTGGTGTGGCCTTCTCGGACATCGTGTCATAGGACCATATTATTTGAAGGGCAATTGAACGGTGCAGCATATGCAGACTTCCAAGAGAATATGTCCCTCTCGCTCTGATATTAACACTGTGGCTTCAACAGGATGGCTGTCCTGCTCACTTTTCACGCAGAGCTCGGCTAGTTGCTGATATGTTATCCCCCAGACGGTGGATTCGAGGAATTGGTCCTGTAGCTTGGCCACCACGTTCTCCATATTTTCCCCAAATGACTTCTTTTTGTGGGGGAGGATTAAAGACATCGTATACGGCGTGCGTCCAACAAAAAGGGAAGACATGAAAGACAGAATCAGAGCAGCATGTGGATCTCTCAGCTGTGCTGAGGTCCGCCGAGCAACCGCGAACGTAAGAAAGAGAGCAGAGTCGTGTATTATACAGAATGGTTGACATTAAAACACCTATGAAGAGAGATATGTGCTAATGAGTGTTCCCAGTTCCCATTTCACAGTAGTTCTCTCACACCATACCAGTATTTATATTACAACAGAAGTCCTTTTGATTGTACGTAAACTAGGTATGAACGCCAGAAAAACAACATGTTTAGTTGGTTTCCATTTGATTGTAGTAAGAATATAAATAGTTTTCGTTAATTTGCATTGTGCGTTAACTAATCATGTCACAAAGCATATGCTTACAGGATTTATTTTATTGTGCATAAACTATATACGTCAGAAAACAACTGTCTTAGTAAATGTTATTTACTTTTAGACGATATATCCAACGATACCATATACGAACCCTGTTCCCATTTGCAATTACAAAGCTCACCTCCCTTATCCCTACCACCGGTATGTTCAGGGTAGTGGAATTACTACCAATCGATGATTCATATAGGGTATAGTTATCACAATTTTTTGTGAACCACATGTATTGAAATGTTGCCGAGGAAAAAGGGGTGATAAGGTTGCTTGAATCATTCTGTATATAATATACTGGATGATTCTCAATTAGACCGACAAACTGCAGGAGGCGATTCTTTATGAAAAAGTAAAAGGAAAACGTATGGGAAAATTTATACCTAAACCGAATATTGAGGAAGGCATGAACCCTTAAAAATGTAGATTTGAAACTTGGTTTTTGTAAAATATCGGTAATGAAGTAAAATGAAGTGATAACTGTCCAATCATAGTTTTATGTTATCGGGATCTTCAGCGTAAGAGCTTACACTCATTACTACCACCCTTCGTAATGACAATAACAGGGGTGGCCACCCTCGTATTACATGGTACTGTAGCACCGTCAGGTGCCCTCTTGTTACAACTGCATAAGGCCCACCGTTTTCGTTAAAAACACACACATTTTGTCACGTGCATGGCATTGTACCGCTGCAGCAGTAGTTTGTGTGGGTTTTTAACGAAAACGGTGGGACCAAGGCAGTGTAGTTCAAATTCATTGGAGATTAAATATACAATTTTTATATTCATTACCTTCGACTGATAATCATTACGCACGGTAAAAGCGCGCAAATTATAAAGTGTGGTACATGAGACTTGCGAAATCTCAAAAGAAATATTAAGTTCGGTAGTGGCATGTCACTTTTGTCTTTTTTGCTCGAAAGTTTTTATGCAAAGTATGATAAACGCATTTAATGTTTTTGTCTCAGTCATTTATAGCGAAACGAAATATTTATAAAGGAATACGAATTGTAATATAATGTGTTCCTTTTGTTATAATGTATATTCTATGCCAGTTTTTAACGGTATATTATTGAAATGTGCTACAGGCCTAAAAGCTACAAGAGTTATGGGGCGCTATTTTGCACCGGGCATAGTACGAGGGTTATTCGAAAAGTTAAGGTCCGAATCGCCGTAGTTAATCGAATGTCGCGCGAACATTGTAACGCGCATGCGCACCGACTCCCGGCATGCCTTGCTCGTCAAACGTCGCCATTTGCATTGGTATTGTTGCAGTGTGCTGTTTACAGTGTCAGTTCAAAATGTTTAAAACAATTGATCAGCCCGCCGACTGTGAAATACGGTCAGTGATTCGGTTTTTGACAGCAAGGAACGTTTCAGCAGCGGAAGTTCATCGACAGATAAGTCAAGTGTATGGCCCCAATGCGATGAGTGACAGCAAAGTCCGTAAGTGGGTGAGAGCTTTCAAGGACGGACGGGAAAATATCCATGAAGAACCGTGATCAGGCCGACCATCAGTGATCACAGAAGATTTGGTCAAAGCCGTGGACGAAAAGATTCGTGAAGACCGGCGATTCACAATTTCAACTTTAGCATTGGAATTTCCGAATGTGGGTAGAACAACTTTGCACAAAATTGTCTCTGAAAATTTGCGATTTTACAAATTGTGCGCACGTTGAGTTCCCAGGCTGCTTACTGAGGAACACCAAATTAAAAGAATGGCTTGTGCTCTTAATGTTTTGGACCGATATCATAAGGAAGGTGATCAATTTTTAGAGAAGATTGTCACAGGGGATGAGACGTGGGTTTCTCAAATGACCCCAGAGTCTAAACGTCGGTCAATGGAATTGCGTCACCCGACATCACCAGTCAAAGTCAAGGCCAAGCGGACAATCTCAACACGCAAGGTTATTGCAACCGTGTTTTGGGATAGACATGGAGTCTTGTTAGTCGGGTTTATGCAGCAACGGACTACAATCAATGCAGCCGCTTACTGCGCTACCCTGACTAAACTTCCATGTGCAATACGAAATAAGCGACGTGGCCTTCTGACTTCTGGAGTTTTTTTGCTGCATGGCAATGCCAGACCCCATTCTGCCAATCACACCCAAATATGATCAGATCTTTTGGATGGGAACAGATTGACCACCCACCGTACAGTCCAGACTTAGCGCCGAGCGATTTTCACTTGTTCTGCTATTTTTAGGTATTCTTGCCAATTTGTATCATATCACTTAATAGATGAACAGTGTCGAAAAATAAGTCTTACATTCGCCGGAAAAGGATGGGTTAATGATAATAACAAATGAGAATGGTAATAGAGGTCCAAGGCCGATCAGGTGCCAGCTGGTAGGAGAGGTGATCAGGGGAAGCCAGGGACAGGAAGACAGACATCCCTCACTTCTTGAAGATACGAGAATAAGGACCTAAATGCTCCCAGAGAGACCACCTACCAACCATGACACGCAGGCCTATTGCGGGGGGGGGGGCACTCCCTCGCATAGGAGTGGTCACTCCCCCTCCCTACAATGCGCTGCTAGCTATCACTCGCCCTCGCGGGCCCCAGGTTGTGGCAGTCACCCACGCCCTCAGACCCTCGAGGGGAGGAAAGGCACGTCCCTTTGGTTGACAGCGACCGGCTTGTGAATGCAAGGCCCACCAGACTAACACAAATTAACACAACAAAACATAACACTCAGATCACACAATATAGAAACATACCGGGCACGGCAATCCACCCACCATCATACCAATTGAACATAAACAAAGAAAACAAGGAAATGTCCCCGAAGACCACTGTAATTACGAGACATGGGTACCCCGTTTGGTTGAGCGGCAGAAACGTCGCCAACACATAAGTGAGCCGAAGAGAGTGCGGGTAGGCACAGACCGCAAAAGAGCCTCACTAACACCAAGCACCCTAAGAGAAGAGAGTGACTGGGGAAACCACACCCCCTTCCACGAGACAGTGATCGGGAGTACGGTCACCCCAGCCACCCCAAACTCATCCATCACGGACTTTATCAAGTCCTGGTTTTTCTCGTAGTGGTCACGCTTTTTGTCAAAATACCATTTTAACCCTCGACAATGGACGACCTGACCGTCCAGAATATAGGCGGATTCCTGACCAGGTTTGAAGACCACCAAGTCAGGTTTTTGCAGTCCATCGGCAGTCCTATATCTTGGTTCACGACGTACTTGGAACCCGTTCTCAACAAGGTGGTCTGCTACCACCCCCACGAGGTGGNAACCCCTTCTCAACAAGGTGGTCTGCTACCACCCCCACGAGGTGGTCGTGCCGAGAGATCCGCGCATCATGGGTGCGAGGGCATTGCTGTACCACATGATACGCTGTCTCGGCATATGCACACCCCGCCCGACACTTAGGCAAGGAGCCAGAGGGGCCCCTCCTGCCTCTACTAGTTCTCACCCTTGTCGGGAGACTGTTGCTGATTAACTGCACATAAGAAATGAAATCAGACGAAGGGACCCCCC
>NQII01011765.1:0-28840 GCA_002778355.1 Clitarchus hookeri
ATAATGACTTCAGATTAAATTATTTGCACGTGAGTTCATCAGATGCAAGGCTAGAGTAAGTGGTGCTAACAAATTATTTTTATATGAAAACGTACTTAGATATGCTTGAAGAATCGTTTTTGAGAACCTAATAAAAATAAAATGTACAGGATGCAAAAATGTACATGTAATATTAATGATTATTCGCCGCCTGAGCAGAAGATAGGTGAGATTAGTTAAAGGCACGTCACGAGGTTTGCCCTGCCCAAGGAAATTATGAAGGAAATAAGTTGCTCTGCTTTGCCAGAAAGACAACTCGGAAGGGAAATTATAGTCTGAATACTAAGACATGCTGCCACAATTCGTGCACAAGTGCTTAAGAACTCACAACGAAATTATTCAAAAATTTACCATACCAGTGTATCTGTTCAGTGAGAAAGCGGAAACAGTAATTTATTAATCTATACATTCATTGTGGAGTTCCTACATTGGCTCAGGAAAGGGTCAAATGCGTAGGTAAGTTCCCAACTTCGTATAATAGCGATGCTAAACTTCCTTTATTTGCAGCTAAAAGAGCGGAACACCCGCTCAAGCTTTCGCAAGCTCCTGGATTTAGATACTTTCGCCGTGTTTTGCAAGCACATTAGTTGCGTGGTTTACGTTCACCTGTTACTTTCATCTCAGCAAATTTCCATGGACAATACGGCATGTCACAATATCTACATAAAATAAACATCTAAATAGTAATCACTATTGTATTGAGATATAATTAAGGAAGGCATTACACAAAGTAGTCGTGCTATTATGGAGGAATGACAAGGACTTAACAGCCACTAGCGCGCACTCTATGTTGCTTACAAAGAATTACAAATCACGTAAGTATTCCCTTCTGAACACCCATACAAATTTCTGTCTTTTTTTTTAATATTTTTATACTCGATTTTTGAAATTCGATATATCTATTTTTCTTCAGAATTGAAAACTATATTTCATCACTATGTTACTTACGTTTGAATTAAGTGAATTGAAAATAACTTTTATTGAAATCGTTTATTCTAAATACAATAAAATAGACTTAACTTGCAAACTGAACAATTTAAATTAATTCTAAGTCCCTTAAGCTCTTCACTAGTATATAAGTACTGCCAGAGGAAAGGAAAATTATCCCATAATTATACGTGCCTAATTAATAAAATGTTTATATTTCAAAACATGCACATTTAAACATTGACAATATACTATATATTTAATTTATAATAAACATTCTGGACGTATTTTCGTCTTTGGGATATTGTTTCTATATTTTGTATCAAATATTTACCTGCTCTCTCACACCCGTCTAACACCTCCAGATTTTTCAAAATTTCCTCCTGAACCTAGCCAAATAATTTGCAGCTATGTGAGTTTTTTGTTGTGTCCTGAGAGGACAAGTGAAGTGCTGTGTTGCAAGTGTGTGTTGGTCAAGTTCTAAAATAAAAAAACAGGCGTTGACATATCGAGTCCCAGTAACATATTTGTGCGAAACATGGGTGAAAGTCTTGCGGGCTGTCTATGACAAGACCACGATTAATTCGACAAACGAGAACACTGCTTTTTAATGTCTATTTAAACGTATACTGTTTACATTGCACCTAAGAATCTGGAACATTATATATCATGGTTTTAGTAATCGGCGATTATAAGCAGTCAGTTCTTGTGTTAATTTGAATCTAGTGAGTGTAACTATATAGCAAAGTGTATCTCTTCTATCGGTACAAGCAAGTCAGCAAATAAGTGAAACAAACGTCCATTTTTACCATATTTGGCTCTGTCTACCAACACGCCTAGTTTCCAATATACTGAAGCAAGCAGCTGACTTAATATATTTGCTTTATTTTTATGACATAATTTTTAAATTTACTACACGTGTTTGAGTTATTAATGGCGATTTGCTGAGTACAGAAAATTCATATATAATTAAACGTCAGTAACAAGGAACTTAAGTTGTTCGTATTGCGGAAATCAATGTGTTGGTCTTAAATTTTAGACGTTTTAAGAGTACTTGAAGACATTGCATAAAATGGTAAAATATCTCATTTAATTGCATGTAATAAGCCAGAAACTGATCTCTGAATTAATTTATGTGCATGTCTGACTGATATAATTAAATAATTCTTAATACCACAAACAATACAGCGTTATCTATCCCTGTGAAGTAAAAGGCTTCTTATATTTCAGGATAACTTCTTGGCAGTAAGAGGCGCAAGGTGGTTGTGTAACACATCTGTCTTATCACACCTGATTACATCTTCTAAATATGTAATTTGCTAAGGAATGAAGAAAAGTGATGCTCAATTGGTATTATGTGGTGCCATTATAATGTAGTCCTCTTTGTTGCGCAAATTAAGTTTCAATTTCCTTCTCATCCCTGGAACCACACGAAACAGCAGGTGTGTTTTCAGCTGGGCCATGCTACTAATGGCGAGTCAACAGAGAACACGTGTAGCCACTATGCCACTCTCTTGCACGCGCCACTTTAAATTGCGTGCTGAATTCTACACATGTCAAGACGTCTGTCATGAACATACAATCCAACATACATTATATATCAAAGAACATGTATCACAATACAAAAAAAACTAATAGTTTTTTAAACCACTACAACTGTTTCCGTTTGTTGTTTATTTTATCAATCTCTCATTTAATCCCAAATAAACTTTTGAAAGATGTTATATAAGTTTCATCACTGTGCAAGCCAATACTTTAAATAATAAATAACCAAAATATGTAAAAATGAATATGTTGTAGTTTTTTATGCCCTGTTTATATGAAAGGGCAAATAAGTTTAAATTATATATTTAAGTAATTACAATTTATTAATGTCAGAAATTTACATTTGTAAAGTGTGGAGGAAGGTTAGCTTGTTCTCTGAGATTTCTGGAAATGTAAATTTGTCATGAGGAGCACGCATCTGCATATTAACATTCGTTTATTTAAAAAAATTTTAAAAATCGACATGTCTAACAATAACAAACTACATTACAGTCATGAAGAACGGATGACAAAAGGATTTTTATATTCCACATTTTTTCCTACACTTGTTTTCAGATTTCTTCTCACATTTTTGTTCAGACATATATTTTGATGCAAAAAGTTATTTAGTACGTAATATTAAAAATTATTTCCCTTTTACTCTATCCCTAGATGTGATTGTCTATGTAGAGAGATGTAAATATGACAATTGGGGCACCAAATCCACTGGAAATGCGGTCACCTCATGGGAAAAAATAGAAACGTTACCCTTCACACTTTTCCAATACCTATATTACTCACGATATAAGAATTACCTTTTGGAGTGCATCTGAAAATTAATGAAGACGTAAATATATTTAGTTTTGTAAAAGTGATAGAACATAGTTTAATTGATATTGAAATTTCTTGTGTTAGAATTTCAGTTATCTTCATTGTGCTTTTAAACATTTGCACATTCACGACCTACATGATAAACATAAAAGAGAAACCAACGAAATTGAACAGAGCTTAGAGAATATTTGTTTACTATGACCTCTCATGTTACTCAAACTAAAAAGAGGTTTCCGTTTTATTATGGCGTATTTTTATAACATATACTACTATGATATTTACTAATTAATATGTGACAGTCAGGAAGTTTTACTTTAACTTTTATATTTTGCAATTTATAAACTCAAAAAGAAAAAAAAGCAATACAATAAATATATTTTATAATAAACATCTATACCGCGTCTTGAAAATTATAACATTTTTAGTAACAATAAATTTTTTTCACAAATATTAAATATAGAGTTTTTAAGTGTGCAACAATTTGTAAATGTAATTCGTAATAACAGTAGCTCTAAACACCATGTGTTTTATAGAAAATTATACTTGGCGATGTACCACTGCCCCATATTAACTGTATGATTCATATTAAACTGTAACCTTTTTAACGTAATTACCGAGTACCCCGGAGTATGTCCTTTTATCTCTGTGGCTTCATGGCAAGAAAAGTTCAGACCAGAAGAAGGTTTGTAATTATTAATAACGTTAGTTTTATTCAACCGGAAATATTACATGATATGGTGGGCATTATTTGTTGCATTTACTTTTGAGGAAAAACCGACTGGCTATATACTATTTGATGAAGACAACTGTGCAGCTGTGAAGAATTAAATGGCGTTAATTTTCCCTCGGCGATATCTATATTTAAGGCGGTATTAATATGTGCAAAAATAGTTTTGCCTACTTTAAATAACTTTCAACCATTTCCAACGAAAAACAAGGAAGTTTTAATACGCATATAGTCCTTTTAATCCATTATCAATATGCAATTTATACCATAAAAGTTTAAGTGAAGGTATAATCTATTTTGTTGTTTGTTAGATTTTTAATCTGTACTTCCTGTTTAACATTTGCAGGTTGGCGACCTACAAAGACTACTGGACAATAAGACTTCGGAAAACGAGCGTAACGTGGATAAGGTATGTTAAACATCTGGTCAACAGCGCCCGGGAGGTGGAAACACTTTTTAAAAATAAAGTTAAGTTTCATGTCTCCCGTAAAGTTAAGAGAATGCCTATCCTAAAAATCGTGACTAACATAATTGAAGGCGGAAATGTCCCCGACATTTCGGATAAAGGGAATTTGCTCAGCTATCTGCATTACAAGGTTTTTATTAGGCTTACTGATCAGCAGTATATTGCGCACAGATTCGTAAATTTTCTAAAGTCACTATTACTTGGTTTCTGTAACATATGGGATTGCAGGCAAGCCAATTTTTTACTTCCTGGCTGTTATAGATTAAAAATCTCAATATCGGTAATAAAGATGTTGCAATACGATAAACCTTAAAGAAGCATTATGCTGTACCATGCCGAAAAGATCGTTTAACCAATTTACAGTAAACCAACGGCAATAATTGATAAATCTAAGATGGCTGGGACCTTTCCCCTTATTTTTTACTCTTAATACATATCAATCATATATTTTAATTAATGGGCGCAGTAGTTTATAAAGGTGCTAAATATAGTACATATTTTGTGATACAATCTGCTATAAACTATAAAATATTTTTTTTAATTTCTATTAAGAAATTGTTTGTAACTTTTACAAATGCTTGTAAGAATACAAATATATCTACTATAAAACTAATCGTTTGTAAATCTACAAGGGCTGTGTTTGTAATAAACATCAAGAAATATTTGTACAATATTGACCCGTATCCAAGAGCTTCAGCATAACGGCAGACACTCAACAACCTAAAACCGTATATAGTTGTTTGTGTGAAAACTATAGGTGATGGCAATTGTAGTAGTGTGCAAAAAGAAGTGTATTTCGAATTTTAAAAAAAACCCAAAAAACCTCAATAAATCGTAATAAAACAAAAATTTCAATTAACCGTGACCGTATTACTCATTAACTGTTAATGTTTCCTAGCCACACGGATCTCTTAAAATGAAATACAGTAAATTGTTATACCTCTTAAGGAAATATAGTTAATGTAGTTCATGAAAGGAATTCAGAGAATAATTAACTAAGTACAACTAATTATTTCCGGGGAATATTTACTTATTCAACTTGCAATAATTACAGCTTGATGTTGTTAGTGGTGCTAGGGATCGAGGTAGATGTAAAGGACAATCTGTTATGGGAGGACAAGGATATAAGGGGCTCCGGGCTCGCTCTCTCACCTTAGTGTAAGACACTTACCACCAATAGCCGCTCGGGGACGCCGTTCAGGGAGGACCGATGCTGACTGACACCCGGGCCCTTAGCCGCCGTCTCCACCACACTTCTCCTTCACGTCCACCTTCTCCAATATCGTTGATTCCTATTGGCTCTCTTTTGTATCCTGGGCGGAGTTACTGCCGTTAGATGTTGATGAAATAGCTTCGACCCCACTGTGTTTGCCATACCCAGATATTGTACGTACTTCTGCAGATTCTTGCATTCTTAGTTGTTGCATTCGTGTCGCCGTTGTTTGTGAATATTGGTTTAATAATAGTTGTTGGCCGTATTCCTGCCTTACCCAGCCTCGCTTCTTGTGTGATAATCGTATAAAAATGTGTTCTTCTTAATGAAATAACTTCCTAATTTGAAGAAGTTGTTATAAATTGAGTTGCAAAATTGCAATTGAAACGATAATTTTCTGTTTAACATTTTGTACATACATGCAAGTATAATTGATACAAAAATAAAGACTTCTGACGCAAGTTATGATGGTCTCGTGGTTAAGATTGTAGATTTGTTAGACAAGGGGTGTGGGTTCTGAGTAATCTCATCTGCAGCCTGGATTTTTTATTATTTTCCATTGGTTATAAACCTCACGTAAGTAAAGCAGGTATTTTTAATATTTTATTTTGTTAATCTATTACTTATGTATTGCATTATACGAGATTTGTGTCTTCTAGGCATCCGGAGGGGCTGATAGAGTGCAAGAATGCCAGCAAGCATCACAACTCTTCTGGTCATGATGGAGTTGTACAAAGTTTGTCGCAAAAATGAACACCGATTATACGTGATTTAGCTCTCGTTTCTCACCTTTCGATAATTTATCGTTCGTATGTCTATGTGATCCACTGGCATGTGGGCTGAAACATTGCCACAGTGCGTATATATATGTCTGCAGGTTAATAATGAAGTGGGACGATTTTAGAATAGCCTTTTATCTCTGTTGTTATGACGTGTACTCTGTAATTTAAAAAAATTATATAAGAGGAATAGGCTATATTTATTTGGTTTTCAATTGTCAGGTTTTTTGTTTTGTGAACATAGATGTTTCCTCTGATGATTCAAGATTATTACAACTTAAATTATTAGATTTTTTCACAGTATAATTTCGCTTTGATTCGGAAATATAGATATGTATCACTGTTCGGTGCATGAAGTGTATTGCCATAGATTTCTTACTTGGCAATTTTTTCAACTATTTCTGTAATTTGTTGGCTGTTTTCTCTCAACTTCATTTGGTTTCATGCGCATGTGTGTGTATAAATACCAAAATGTATATATTTGTTATTATAATGTATATATGTATATGTATACTTAAATTTGGTGCAAAATTGACTTAGGTATTCCTATTGCAACATGGGTTAAATATTGTATTCATGAAAGGAGGTTTACACTCGTATTTGCATATGTGAGCGGGTTGAATATTCGGTTAGATATCCCCCCAACGGTTCAATATGTGGGTCATTGTGGGTCTTTAAGTGTCATTTATGGGCCTTTATGTGTTATTTATATGTCATTAGGTGTCACATATGTGTAATCGTGAAACATTTATTAGTAAATTATGAGTCATTATGGGTCAATATGTGTCATTGTGGGACATTTATGACTTGTGTCGTGCTAAGTGCGGTGCTAAGTGCAGTGCTAGTGAGGTGCTAATTGCGGTTCTATGCCCGAAGCTAAGATCCTGCATGCTGTTGGCCAGCTGCAATCACGTGGCAACTATGTGAGTGGCTGGTCGATGTCCGCNGTCATTGTGGGTCTTTAAGTGTCATTTATGGGCCTTTATGTGTTATTTATATGTCATTAGGTGTCACATATGTGTCATCGTGAAACATTTATTAGTAAATTATGAGTCATTATGGGTCAATATGTGTCATTGTGGGACATTTATGACTTGTGTCGTGCTAAGTGCGGTGCTAAGTGCAGTGCTGGGTGAGGTGCTAATTGCGGTTCTATGTCCGAAGCTAAGATCCTGCATGCTGTTGGCCAGCTGCAATCACGTGGCAACTATGTGAGTGGCTGGTCGATGTCCGCACAACGTCTTATTGGCGTAATATGATTGTACAATGTCATCACGATGTAATAGCGTTTGCTATTGAGTGTTTAATAAGTAGTTGGGTGTATGTTGAGAAGTTAGTTTGACAGTGGTTGATGTGCAATGTGGATCGTCTCGGCTGGCTTTTGCGGATTCGCGTTTGAGTCAAAGTCTTATTCGGCATCTGTGATGTCTTTGGATGTTCCAAATCTAATGGGGTCTATGGAAGTGCCATTGACTTATTCGCACATGTTACAGACAAAGCTATAGACTTCTTCGGGAGTAATACCAGCAGTTGCATCGACTTCTTCGAGCAGCATGCTTAAAGTAGCATCGCCATCGACTTATTCAGGTATGACGCTGAAAGAACATTCATATTCTTCGGATAGGTTGTCTACATCAGTGTTGCCATCGACTTCTTCAGGTAAGACGCCGACAGCGCCTTCGTCTCTTCGGATGGGTCACTTACAGCAGTGTCACCATCTACTTCTTCGGGAATGTCATCGACTTGTTCAGATGCATCACCTAAATCAGTATTGTCACCCATGACTTCGTCAAGACTTCGTTGTTTTTACTGTGACAAGACATTTACCACAGCCAAAGTGCACAGAATCACGAAAGAACCACTTCAGTGAAGGGTCCTTCCTGTGTTATGCAACAATGTGTTAAGTGCAAACATCTGTTCAAACGAAGTGATAAGCTGAAGCGACTTATCAACCACTGCACTAGCTATTAGTGATACCACATCGAATAGATTCCACCTAAAATAATCTTAATTCAAGGGCAAAATGTAATGTTTGGCTGGAGTGTACGTATGAAAAGCCTCATACTTTGGATGAATAAATCAACGTTTATAGCATTCCTGAGGCTGTAGAATTCTTAAAAGAAAAACTTTTACTTCTGGATGAATGCTTGCTAGCATAAGACTGTATCGAGCTGTGTGTAAGTAGATTATATTTATTATGTGAAAAGTGAGAATTTTGCTGGAAAAATACTGCATGTATAGTATGGAAAACGACGAGATTTTTTTTTATGTTTTTAGTTTGATGTAAGTAAAAAATATGTTTTCAATCAATAAACAAAAGTGTTTCACTACTTGCTACTACTGATATACTTTAGCATAGCATGACTACNTATGTTTTTAGTATGATGTAAGTAAAAAATATGTTTTCAATCAATAAACAAAAGTGTTTCACTACTTGCTACTACTGATATACTTTAGCATAGCATGACTACTTTCCCTGATTTGGGAATAAGGTAGCTTTGGCGTACAGATCTGTCACTTCTATCTGATACTGTTAATGATCATGATATTAAAAATGAATAAATTGATGTAGACCAAATATGGTGATTTGTAAGTTGATTCTTCAAGATTTCTTGTGTAGGCCAATCACTGAATGTGCATAATCATTGATAATATAGCAAAGGTATATGCTAAAGGATACATAAAGGAGCATATTAATATTGTAATACATTCTAAGCAGGTTGGATGTAGCAGTCTTTGAAGTAAGCTGTTGAAGTGTTTGACACTTTTTGACTCTAAGTAATGTAGAGGGGAGGGTGAAGTCTGAAGCGAGCCTGGCGAGACATACTTCAGTACAGTATATGGCGAAGAGAGGTCCTACATAAATATCTACATGCCCGGTCCTNCAAAGGTATATGCTAAAGGATACATAAAGGAGCATATTAATATTGTAATACATTCTAAGCAGGTTGGATGTAGCATTCTTGGAAGTAAGCTGTTGAAGTGTTTGACACTTTTTGACTCTAAGTAATGGAGAGGGGAGGGTGAAGTCTGAATCGAGCCTGGCGAGACATACTTCAGTACAGTATATGGCGAAGAGAGGTCCTACATAAATATCTACATGCCCGGTCCTGCTTTAATACACCACAGTTATTTTTCCAGTAAACACAAATTACGAACTAAATAGAAAATTTTGATGCTTAAAGGACAAGTCCATATTTTAGTCAATGGTTGCAGAAGTGATGCAATCAAATATGGTGGTTTGAGGGGACCGAGTAATCAGTAGGCTACTAAATCGTTGTGGAATTGTAGAGCATGAATAAGATCTAATATAATGGTCTATGATGACTAAATCAATTAAGAATGATAGGGAATCAATGAAACGCAACTAAAAAAAACTAAATCAAAGATTGATAACATTGCATGAGAGAGCATGAGAGAATGTTTTTTTCGCCGGCCTCTCTGCTATTTTAAAGAAATTAAATCATAGATGACTGACATGGAATTATAGAGTATAAGCATGTAGGAAACATGGTTACGATTTTATGCAAGATGGTTGTACTGGTGGAAACTAAGATGGCTGTCAAGGAATAACAAAGCATGGATATAATACAAGAAGGTGGATGGAGCAAAGCTAAGAAGGAATGAGTGAGCGTGATGGAAATGTGATTTAGCGAAATGGAATCCTATTTGGTAGTCGGTGGTAATATTGCATTTTTTCCCCGATTTTTGGTATTTGTAACATTTAGTGATTTATGAAAATGAAAACGAATGATAAATGACAAATGGATATGGCTGGAAGAGTGAATTCGTCAGAATGATCAACGATGAGGGGTCGAAGCATGTTGACTAATTAATCAATGAGAAAAATTGGTGTCGGGTCGAACGAGCATGATTAAGTAACAATTAAAAACACTTTNTGTTGACTAATTAATCAATGAGAAAAATTGGTGTCGGGTCGAACGAGCATGATTAAGTAACAATTAAAAACACTTTTTGGAGGATGGGTGGGGGAGTGAAGTGAGCACAAGTAATTAATCAATAAGATATATTGGTAGAGGGAGTGGAGGGGAACCAACTAATTAACCAATGACAAATATTGGTGAGTGTCAGTCGCCTACTGGATGTGGTGCTGAANGAGTGGAGGGGAACCAACTAATTAACCAATGACAAATATTGGTGAGTGTCAGTCGCCTACTGGATGTGGTGCTGAGGAAATCTTCGGAAATGAAATGTTTTTAAATACATTTTTTACAATAATTTATTATAATTATTTATAATATATTCAATATATTATTTTTTGGGGTATTGTGTGTTTTTTGGGTTGATGTTCATACAGGGTTACATATCAAGGTCAAATGTAAATTTCTAGATTACTTATATTCAATATGGTAGTTGGGTGACATCATATTATGGAGACTGGTCGTTTCCAGTCCCTCTTCCCCTCTAAACCAAAACATTGAAAATTGTTTTTTTTTATAAATTTTTAAATACATTTTGAATTATAATTTTTTATATTTTTTAAATAATTCTTGGCAATTTTAGGAATTTTATGTTAATTTTTAAAACAATTTTGCGAATTTTTGAGTTAAGAGTCATTCAAGGTCAAGGTATTGGGTCAAGGTGCCCTGGATATAAGGAGGCAGTCGGGTTACACCAGTGTAATATATACCTCGGTATTTTTAATCTCTTCGAATTTTTTGTATTATTTAGAATTATTTGGAGTTTTTTGGTTTTCGAGTTAAATGTCACTGGGGTCAATGTCAAGGTCACTGACATCCAATATGGCGGACGAGATGGACACTAGCCGACCTGTCGATGGCCGGTCGTGTCGAACCTCACAACTTCTACGTAATTATATTTAAATAATTTCTAAAGATATGTGTTTAATTTAATATCATTTGTTTAAATTATTTTTTAATTTGTTAGAGTGTTTAAGATTTTTTTTTTTTTAGATTATTAGAATTTTTTAAGTTTTAAGGTTTTAAAAGGTTATGGGCACAGGGTCAATGTCATAGGTCTCAAGGTAATTGGTAAAATCGAGAACCCTAACTGCTTCCAACTGCTTGTTTTTGCAAAAATGGACTCCATCTTTACAAATGAAGGGCTCGGTGATTCTTGAGGGAAAAAAAATAAATTTTAAGGGAAGAAGAAAAATTTAATGCAAAAGATTGCCAATTAAATAAAAACAAAATTTTGAAAAAGAAACGGGAAAAAAGGGATATTCAAGATGTCGTCGGCCGGCTCCTAGCTCATACGCCAGACGCCGTTGCCCCAGACTCATCATAATCATACTACTGTAGTGCTATAGGAAAATTTAATTAACTGCGTAGCGTAGTGATAAAATGATGTCAGTCCTATGGATATGACAGTGACAACCGGTTCTTAGTCAACTTTAACAAACGTTCTTTAAAAATATATATCTAGTAAAATCACTATTCTTTGAACTTACCAATAATTACCAAAGCAATTGCTTTGTTGAACAGAGAACACCATTATATGCTTAATTCCTGATGGATGTCTTAATATGTTGGATTATTTTTATAACTCTGTGTTTATTGGGAGGGACGGATATATAGGCAACCATGAGATTTCATGAACTTCTTTTCTTTGATTTGTATAATTTTTTGAAGTGCTTAAGAAGAATACGTTTAAATTAACAACAAATGAAGCTATTAAAGTGGCAGTGAGAGTAACAGATGCAGTATAACTCCCACTCTACTGCTTCCCTATTCTACAGCTGATGTAGTCAAATGTCACTTATCAGCTCAACACGTACACTGGTGAGATGCTGACAAGCTTGGCGTCATGCTGGCGTAGTAAGAGTGTGACATGTTAACTACGTATATACTGTATACATGTGCCGCAGGTGCAGGACCTGGGAAGGAATCTTGATGAGTCGTGCCGGTATGCAGAGAAGCTGGAGCAGTTGGTCCAACAACTCAACAACACAGTAAGTATACTATTTGCCAGCGAAGGTGGCTACATTTACTGCTAGTCTTACGTAACCTAAACATCTTAACGTTACTTTTCAGTTATGCAAATACTTTCGGATTCGTAACTACCCCATCATTTAAACATTATAGTGTGTTATACAGTACTTCATTTGTTACGTATTTATAGTGCGTATTTGTTCCAAATACATTAAAACATGTAAATACTACGTGTGTGCAATATACTTATGTGTTTAGGCTGTCCACGGTATAGTGATCGCTTTTAAGGGCATATTTACTTGTTTCCTATCAGTCATTTTCAATACTTCTACCATTATTTAAATAAATATCGCCATATAAGTAATGCACACAGTGTATNTTTCCTATCAGTCATTTTCAATACTTCTACCATTATTTAAATAAATATCGCCATATAAGTAATGCACACAGTGTATACATTTCACCGGTCTGGAAAGTTTTACGTATATCGCTGCAATAAAATAAATTTACTGACAATTATTCCAAATGAGAGGGCTTCAAATGGTGCTCACTTTACCCTGAATAGCCTATAGTTGGCNCAATTATTCCAAATGAGAGGGCTTCAAATGGTGCTCACTTTACCCTGAATAGCCTATAGTTGGCATTAATTTGCATATTTTCATTTGTGGATAATGGACATTGTTTTTTAATAGTTTATAAATTTTTGTCTTAAAAATATATATCTATAATATATAACGTTATGATTAAATATGTATATTGCTGTTGCTTACAAAGTTACTCTTAATTAATTGAAATATCCGACGCACGCAAAATACGGTATACCAAACTGACTGAACATTTCGGGATAGCTGAAGGTAATAATATTTTCATGGTCTACTAAGCGATACAAAGATAATAAGCAGCACTATTAAATGCTTTCAGTTAATTTTAAACCATTGAAATATTATAATTATTATGATTATTTTGTATGTACCTGAACTACACAGTTAAGGGCCTCTGGTATTCTGAATAACTCTTATAAAGCGATAGTTTTCATATTATTGATATACACTTGACGCCAGTGTTAAATTTTGGATCCATAATTTATACATTTTCGAAATATTGTCAAAATTATTATCAATCCTTATCTTGACTGACGGGCTAGAGGCAAGGTGCGGTCGTGGCGGCAACAGACGTGTGTCTGTGCCACAGAGTAGAGAAGTACACAGAGGCTAAACTATGTGGCGTTGGCTTTTGTGTGGGCNAACAGACGTGTGTCTGTGCCACAGAGTAGAGAAGTACACAGAGGCTAAACTATGTGGCGTTGACTTTTGTGTGGGCGTAGCTTCTCGCTGATTGTCTGCACGAGGCTCTGGAAACGTGTGATTGGTTACTGCATGCTGCGAAAGGTCACCTATTGGCTAGGCTGCGGACTAAGAAGAAAGTTACCAGGTGCTGATTGGTGGAAAGCGTTCGGAAATGTTACTGGACTCTGACGCAATTTTTCTGGTGTGTGCACTTGAATTTCTTGGAATATTCAACTGTTTCTCCTCTGTATTCTTTAATGCTCGATGTGCGTGAACATGGCGTTATGCATCTTATCTTCACTCAACTCTGAACTGGAAAGCTATGAGTCGGGTGAGGTTCCCGTATAATACGCCCTGCTACTGCATGTTTTGAAAACCTACTTTTATTTATCCCTGGTTCCGCAGTAGTATCACATATTTCGGTACTTCAACTAACAATAATTTTACTAGATTTGGTCAAAATAATGTTTTTTTAATAAAACATAAACCACAATTCAGTTAAAATGCAAAATAATGGAAACATCTTGTGCCACGTTGTTTAGGTAGCCTTATTATAAAAATTTTGACATTAAAATTTGCTACGAAAAAAATAGTAAAAGTAGATGTTTTTTGATTTGGCTAAAATTTTGATAAGCTTCGCCACAAATTTCTGAAGTACGACACTTTGTGCGCACACAATTAGGGCATTACATCTTTTTTTTTTAGATTTGAAAATTATTATAAAATATTAATCTATTTACGAAACGCATTAATAATTTCTTGATAAATTTATTTATATTATCCCGCGGTGATAATAAAAAAAATTTTTAAGTTGGATACAAATAATATATTTGGGTACCACTATGAAATTCGCCAAAATGTATAGACCAAAATTAAAATGTTCACTAATCTCTTTGTTCTAAGTTAGAAGGTTAGTAATCCACGTCTTTTAATTTTCATTGTGGGTTTTCATGGTTCCTTAACACAAAATTATAAAGCAATATTTAAATATAGTAGATAACTTTGGTCACTTTAAGATATTTTAACCTTTTTTAACAAAGCTGGAAATATTTTACGAGTGTTAAGACATGTTAGCAGAAATAACAATTTTCTTCGTAGCATTTGTTAAGTAATGTAGTTTTTAAGTTGCTACATACATAAACTAAATATTGAAAATCATACTGATAGTAAAACGCGATGAAAATTTCCAGGAATAATAACAAAGCAATTCAGACTAAGTATACTTTTGTAATGTATTGTGTTATATATATATATATATATATATATATATGCTTTATTATAAATAATAAATCACTAATAATTCAGAGATTTGTCATACCCTAGATTAAAGAAGTTAGATGAAACTACNGAAGTTAGATGACACTGCAACATATTTCCTGGTATTTTACTATATCGATTTTTTACAAAATTGAATAACTAGAAATAAAAAAATTGTATTTCTCTACAGAGCGCAATATTGAGAATTTTAATCCTCAAATTGATACATAACTGATAGGTTTCCCATATTTAGATAAGACACTGAACTTTGAACATAATTTAAACAGAAAAGTGCAAATTGCGTGGTGTATTTTACATTTTTCACTGTGTGTGCTTTTAGCTGGAGAGTAAGAAGAAGGATGTGCCTGGGTGTGCGGAACAACCTCCGCAGAAGATTAAAAACCTGGTAATGCTGCGTGTTAAATTAGTTAACCTATGGCCGTTAGCTTTATGGAGTCGCATAATGGTAGTGAGGCAGTGATGTATGTTATTGTCATAAATAGTGACTACTAAAGCCTACAGTATATCTAGACCAACGAAAGTGATGCTCACTGATATAGAATTACACATATCGTCATTTAGCGCATAACCGGTTTAGAATCATTGAACTCTTATCATAAAGCTACAGTTATAATAGTAACAAGCAAATTTTGTACCAATTTTTTGAAAATATTAATTATACTAACAATTATTTTTTTATTAGAATTTTTGTGCTCATTCTTATATCTAGCGAAAAAGATAGCTCCCTAGTACCAACCTTAATTTTAAAGCAAACAAGTTCATGTGTTTCACAAATTTACAAATGTTTACACAAATAATTAAACTGCAATTTTCCTGCCTTAATATGCATTAACAATAAAATCTTAAAAAGAAAATTTAAAAAATAGCGTAAAATTTTTTATTCTTTGAATGGACATTGGAACTTTCTAAGCGAAAAGAATAATAAGTCCTGACATCCAATGATAAATTAATAGGTTTACAATCAAATACTATATTAAAAACTTTTTGTAATAGTGTAGATTGTTAACGCAGTAGTCATGAGGACTCATTAAGATAATTTCAATTCAGATAACACACCACCACCGCAGAAAATAATACATATTCTATCGTTGATTGTAATTATTATAACACGATTACTTCCCATTATTGTAAGGATATTCACAAAATTCAAAAATATTATTAAAGAGTAAACAGAATTTCCCAGTTTGACACTACGGGATCGTTGACGACTAAATTACACAGAGCTGCGATGAGTTATAGCGATTTGTATAACTTTGTAACACAGAGATATATTGTGTTGTTAGCTGCATATATTTTCGTCAAAAAGAATGCATAAAAAATCTAGGTAGATAAACAGTTCACTAAATTACCATACAGCATCTCAAACGACAAGGAACCCAATTTTAACTTGGATAAAATGTAATATGTTCAAGTTAATGTAACTGTAATTTTACAAAAATTTTTGTGAGGTCGTAAAATTCCAATTTTTTTAAATTACATTTAATATAACGAAAAAAGTTGTATCTAAGCTTTACATAATTACGTATATTTAATATGGGGACTTAGCCAGCTTTCGGCTGATTAGCCATCAGGGGATTCACATCCTGACAAGATGCGACTGTATCGATAACTGACTATTTGGCCAGCTTGGCCAACATAACCTTGGGAGATAAAAATGTGTTACAGCCTACTCTGTGAGCAAACTACGCAAGGTTTTAGGCATACTCATCCCGTGGGAATATGACATGGCAGTGAACATAATTTACACCATGAAATTAAATATATGATTTTTTAAAATCATCGATATAGTTTCATTAGTTTAGGTTATGTTAGATTTAGTAAGCATGTATTAAGTTGTGGCATGTTACATAAGGTTAAATTAGCTTCGTTACAAATACCAGAATGCTAGGTAAAGAAAGGTTTCTGAGGTTGGTTCGGCTCAGTTAGGTTAGATAATTGTCTGGCTGAATGGCTTAGATTATGTAACATTAAGGTGAGTAATATGGATCTTGATTAATTTGGGTTAGCATACATGTCAGTTCAGATCCGGTGTGTTTACGTCATGTAAGGTTAGGTGTGGTCAGGTTACATTACATTAAGTTAGGTTAGTTATGTTTGATTTAGGTTAGGTGAAAGCGAACACATTGAAACTCTCATGATGCAATAAATACGCACACTAAAGTGCATTGGGGCAAAAGAGCTTCAAAGACTCGCCAGAATAAGGCGCAGGAAACAAATGTCCTATGAGAACACCCAAATGTATACACCAAGGAGGGACAGCTAATAATCTATAGTTGAAGTCAACGATGAACATGCTGGGAACGGTTTTAATTATTTTCGTTGAGGAGATGCTGCGAAGTATTATAGGAATCATTATGAACAGACAAGCTCGGAGGACAAACAGACTTGATACGTTCACTTACTTAGTTATGCAATTTGAATCAGGGTCACCTGTCAGAACACCAGGGTAATGTTCAAGGGTGAGGCAAACTGGGTTTCATGAGATACGAATATCAAAAGAGCCAAGGTCGAGAACATCAGTCTTGGTTTATTGCTGGCTGCTCACCAAGTGTTGAGGGAGCTCGTTATTTGGCAGGGATTCGTCTCTTGGGATGTTGAGCATAGTGTGTACTTGACTGAGCTAGTCTCCACCTGGAGCTTCTTTGGAGCAATGTGGACGCATTAAAATACGCACATATTGACTGCACACTCAGCATGTTATTCAACCTATATCGATATGATTACCACCGTACTTAAAGCTGGACTATCTCTCCTCATGAAGAAACACAGAGTCAACACAGACTCAACTTTCGTATAATGTTGGGTTCGAGTTTGCTGAGAAATCACCGTCTCAACACAAAATTCTTATTTGAATCGCGAATTAACAATTTGCGCTCTCGTAAATGTTACACAAAACCAAATTTAAGCCGTTAATTTTTATCACTAGTACGACAATAATCCAGACATGCAAAAGAAATTAAGAACTCTAATGTTTGCGTAATTGTTCCTTGTAATTTTCTGCAATATTACCTTTTTGTATTCAATTGTGAAATTATTCTTAATTTCAGCTAGCGTTTAAAATGCCACTTTATACTTCAAAACATCACTTATTTTCTGCTCTAATTTCTATTTTTTTTCAGACTGAAGATATAATATTAGCGGTTATTGGACCATTTATATAAATTACAATTTATTTGTACTAAATTTAAGTTTTAATATAGATACATTAGTCATAATTTATTGTTGAGCTTGTACTGATGTAGCAGACAAACAAATAAAAATAAATAAAACAAGGAATAATTTTTAAAATGTATATAAAACATAATTACAGCTTTTTGCAAAAAAATGTATTACCCGAAGGTGCCATCGCAGAGGCACATAAGTGGATACTGGCACAGCATATCGTAGTGTGTATACAGAACCAAGCCTTCATTGCAAGGGACCAACACTTGCAGGTTGCACTTACTATGGTGTTGGACTACCCATAGCACTGGGACAGGCGGCGATAAGGTCGGGCATGGAGGCATACAGACGTAGGATGTCCTTCTGAGGAAGATCCTGCCTCAGATGAAGCACCTGACCCTCCAAATATGCCATAGTTGCCGCTGGCCGATGTTGCATTCCAATTTGTTCCCAAACGTTCTCGATGAGCGAGAGGTCTAGAGACCTTGCTGGCGAAGGAAGAGATACCCGAGCTGTGTGAGGCCGGGCATTATGCTGCTGGAAAATGGGGTTGTCTAGATGCACCAGGAAGGGGAGCGCACATGGTCACAGAATTTCCGGGACAGGGTTTATTCAATCACCACCTGTGAGGTGTAGGAATAATAGGAAATGGCACCGCACACCATGATACCTATCGTGCCGTTATACATTGAAGTGTGGATCAAGGCATTGGCGAGGATATCTCCAGACTCGAATTCGACGGTCTGTAACCAGACAGTATCGTTATTCGTCGCTGAACACGACTCGTTGCAAATCCGCAAGCTGCTATTTACCTCTTTCCTGGAAGAAGGTCACACATGCTAGGCGATTCTTTGGTCGTGGTGGTAGACGTCATAAGGGACGCCACGACAACAAATCCCGCTCTGCTAGCAGCCTGGATATGGTATCAGTAGACACCGGCGTATCCCCAGCTGTCGTAAAATGTCCGTGGATGTTGCGCAGCGACGCGTGTGGAGTGCATACATCTTGTCGTACTAAGAATTGATCCTCTCTGCTGGAGTCTGCTGGTCGACTCAAACCTTATCGACGGATGTGTGCACTCTCCTGCTCCCACTGCGTCCAATACCGACTCATAGTGTAAACAGAATGGTTCGAGTGCAGAGCATTGCACCAACAACGGAGAGCCTCCGGCTGTTACGAGGGAGAGAGTTTGAGTAGGTAGACCCTAATGGATTGTTGAATGCGCCATCGAGGCATCCTGTGTGTACTCTGAACTTGGCTCAAGCAACAAGAAGCAAACCATATTAGGACACTCCTAATTAGACCATTTCATTCACATTGTGGTTACATATTTCAGATATGGCATATATACAGAAAAGTTTAATGTACGCTGTTTATGAGAATGTTCACACAACAAACATATCCAAAATTAAGTAGAAGTATTCTATTAAATATACAAATATAAAAATATTGCCGAGGAATATCTTTAATTGCCATAAGCTAAAATACACACTTATCGCACAACTGAAACAGAAACTAATTCATTACAAATACTCGGCGGGAATTGATATGATTCAATTTTACTATCGGTCCAATATAGGCGACTTTTGCAATCATTTGCTATATAACATATGTTTTCTTATTCGTGGCCTTAAATTAATTTCTTTATTCATATGAAATTTACCACAGTGCTGAGTAAAAAGTGTGAAAAATCCACTTTTTTCCGTATTTTCTGCAGAATATGAAATATAAACACACTAACGTTTCTTAAAAATAAAACACCAAGAAGGATACATGTGATTGTAATGAACATTATACCAGATATTAGGTACACGGAAATACCNCCAAGAAGGATACATGTGATTGTAATGAACATTATACCAGATATTAGGTACACGGAAATACCACATTTATTAAAATAACAGGACTTGACATGATCTCTGTCCTTAAGAACTCAGTATGGTGTGAAGCCACCACATGCGGTAATAATCAGAGCCCCTAATCGTCGTGGCATGGAATCTAAGAGGGCCTGGATATGATCCTGGGAAATCTTCCTACCCGTGGTATGCACGCGAGTCCATAAAGCATCAACAGTGGTTGCTGGAGGTCCGTGACGAACAATTCGCTGACGCACCATATCCCAGACATGTTCGATGGGCGACATGACAGGCGAACGTGCTGGCCAGGGAAGCAGTGGTACCCGTCGTTAATTGAAGAAGGCTTGCACATTCCTCGCCACATGTGGCCGGGCATTGTCCTGCTGAAATATGGCATGTAGAGTCGCCTGAATGAGGGGCGGTGCCTTGGGCTCTAAAACCTCCCTGATGTAGAGGTTACTGTTTAGATTGTCATCAATACGTAGGAATCGATATCGCATGTTGTTTCCAATGGCGCCCCAAACAATCACAATTGTCACGTGACTATTGCACTCAAAGGTGCATGTGGTTTATTGACAATGGAAGCCGATGCAATGTCATGCGTGTCACGAGACCAACCCGCAGCAGACGGCGTCTAACCATCGACGCAGACAGGTCCACACCCGTGGCAGTACTCCAGTGTCGAGCCAACACTGTGGACGAGGCTGTACGGTCCGTTACGACCATGCAAAAAAGATGGCGGTGATCCCGTGCTGTGGTCACATTGCGTGGTTTAATACCCGCTCATCGCTGCGTACGACCGTCCTCTATTCATTGATTCCACACAAGCATCACTGTCGTAGCAGCATGCCCTGTACGAGCTGATATGTCACAGTGTGACAAACCGTTTCGTGTAAACCGATCATTCTGCCCTGTTCGANAGCATGCCCTGTACGAGCTGATATGTCACAGTGTGACAAACCGTTTCGTGTAAACCGATCATTCTGCCCTGTTCGATCTCACTGACGTCCTAATATGGCACCCTTTTACGTCATCGAGGCATACTGGCACTAGTTCTTACTTAGTTTGACGGCTCATCTCTGACTGAGCTTGGCGCAACACTTAACTTTCCAGTCACACAAAGAGGGCGTTGCTGGGCCTATATGTACGCCATCTCACTGCAATCGTAATCACTTATTGCTGGTGCACTGTTCTACACATCCTTGAAGTTTGGATTCCTTCGGGCATTTCTTTCTGGGTGTTGCTTTTTTCACAATTATTAGTGTATATTCGTATTTAATGACTAATAAATAGATGGGCAAAGAAATTTTGGATTATGTGTAAATCGGCTGTGTGATTGTAACGAATGATTGATGATGAAATCACCCACAAAATAATACTTTCGAGTCCGGTGATATATATACACTGTGCTTATAAATAAAATTGCAATATTTAGTAAAAAAATGTGGAGGAATGTTAAAAACTGGCTGACAGGTCTTACCATTGATCACTGAGTTTTCACAAGTGATATGGTACCTGTCGCTATACACTGAAAGTAATAACTTTCCATGTAATTTCAATGTCTGTATCTGAAGTAAATAAGTCGTGTGGTCAATGTCAGCTCATTCATGTTTAAAACGTTCGTGTACAGTCTCTCGATCAGAAGTAGATTTGAAACACTCTATATGAAGTGGAAGAATTGTTTTTGGATATTTTGTTAACAGTGGATTTTGCCATAAATTAGATACAAAATTTTATGAAGTACAGTTATTATTAAATTAGTAAGAATTAGAGTCCGTGAATAGTATTTCATTTGTCTAAATTTTACGCTAGAATACTCTATCTAAACAAAAGTATCTCGACACCCATGTGGAAATATCCTATAAAACAGGGGTTCNATTAAAATTATTTTGTTTTACAATAGTTAAAACTAAAATTTTATCTTATCCCTATAGTGCTGCGATAGGTTATATTAAAATTCAAGTATTTTAACATAAGCTTTATTATTATTCATACATTAAAAAAAAGTTTGAAAGTAATATTTTGTATTTAAATACATACATAATGTTAAAAGAGTGTATTCACTAATTTATTAATTTGTTGTAATTAAAAATATGTATGGCATTTTAATAATTTGTTACCCGACAAANTTAAAAGAGTGTATTCACTAATTTATTAATTTGTTGTAATTATAAATATGTATGGCATTTTAATAATTTGTTACCCGACAAATATAATGAGACGGCTGTAACTGTTTGTCTTTCACATGTTTGTTTATGTTTGGTTGCAATTGTGAAAATGCACATCTTAAATCATTTTGAACGTCTAATCGTGCTCGATTTTTATATTTTATAACAGCTAGTGTAGAAAATCCTGCCTCACACAGGTAGATTGATGAAAACTGCACTAATAATTTTGCTGCTTCCAAACACACTTGTGGGTTCACAGGCAAATAGCTCAACCAAAAACCTTCATCAGCCTTGTTTGGGAATTCAGACTTTGCTTGAGAATCACATTTTAGGTTGATTGTCTGTTCCTGAAGAAAAGCAGGTGGTATGTCCACGTCAACTTTGTAAGGGTCTCTCACCAAATTAAACTCNAATGTCTGGGAAATAGTCTCCTATTTCGATTTTCAAAGAAGCCAAATGTGTTAAACTCAAGTCCTTAAAATTATCTTTGAAATATAATTGATCACTTTGAGTATCATCGAGAATTTCATTGAGCCTTGGAAAAGATGAAAAGTTAGGTTCTAAACTCTGAATACGGCGTTGGCATACANGAGTATCATCGAGAATTTCATTGAGCCTTGGAAAAGATGAAAAGTTAGGTTCTAAACTCTGAATACGGCGTTGGCACAGATAATTTTTTTCCAAGAAACCTTTAATTGCATCGTATGTCTTCAGAATATTTCTCTGTCCTTGTAACTTCAAGATAAGTACTTCGAGTGAATCAAAGATGTCAGACAAATATGCTAAGTAAAAAAATAAATGTATCTTCTGTAAACTGGATGTATAGGTCTTCTTTACTGGAACTCATCAAAAAGATCTCAACTTCGGGTTTCAAATTGAACAGCCTAGATAGTATGTTGACTTTAAAGAGCCAACGTACTTATGTGTGGTACAGAAGAGTTTGTTGGTCGCTGTTCAACTCTTGGCACAAAACCTCAAAAAGTCTAGTGTTGAGAGCGCTATATTTGACAAAGTTGACTATTTTAATTGCAAGTTCAACGCAGTATTAAGTGATTCAGGCAGACTCTTACAAGCCCGAGCCTGCCTGTGAATGATGCAGTGAGGACCACTTATGTTTGGGTTCTTTTGTTTGGCCAGTTCAATAAATCCAGATCGGCATCCTGTCATAGCTTGGGCCCCATCAGTACATATCCCAATGACCTTCTCCTAAGGAAGATTATTTGCCTCCAAAAAGCCACATAAGGCAGAAAATACATCAACAGCCTTTGTTGTAGTTTGTAGAGTTTGAGAAAACAATATTTCCTCCATGAACTGTTTCCCGTCAATAAACCTGCAGTAAAATAACAACTGAGAGTGCTTAGAAATGTCAGTTGTTTCATCACATTGCAATGAAAAAAACGGGGATTTTTTCAGCTTTTTTATTACTTGATTTTCCAAATCTTCAGTCATTTCATCAATTGTGCATTTTACTGTGTCATTTAACAAATATATTTTTGGAACATTATTACAACTTTCTTCACCAAGAACGGTACTACAAACTGTTAGTAAACTTGGTTTTATAAGGGACTCACCAATAGTATGTGGTTTCTTGTCTTTTGCGATTAGCTAGGCGATNAGTAAACTTGGTTTTATAAGGGACTCACCAATAGTATGTGGTTTCTTGTCTTTTGCGATTAGCTAGGCGATTTTACAAGAAGCCTCAATGGCCTTTTCATTTTCCATATGAAAACTTCTAGTTGAATCCAGTTTCATCCGTATCAATGAGCTTTTCTCGGTAACAAAAAACTCAGCTGGTTTGTCTATCAGGGCTACGTTGTTGGTTGTCAAATGACGTTCCAAACGACCTGGCCGCATTGCATCGTTACTCAGAACAACGTGACAAATAACGCACTGAGGTAAATGGCTTCCATTTTACTCTACGTATGAAAATCCATACGTAATATAGTCATCACTGTACAGTCTTTTCTTAGGCAATGATTTTGCCATTTTTAGCCGTATGGTACTACAAAGAACACTGCCACTCACACACACTATATTAACCAGGATTAACAAAATATAACCTAGCCTAGTCTGCAGCCAGTTGACAACTAGTGGTTACGTTAGGTGGAAGGTTATGTTAGGTGGCCACTCGCCGGCGCACAGTTAGGCAGAGGTGGAAAAACCTCCTACACTTCACCAAGTACTTAGTAGCTTACAAAAAAAGGTACACCTTGCTACGGGTCTAATACAACTTTCTTCTCAGACATATTATACTAAAGTAATTAGCCTGCAAAAATAATTCCCGTCTTCCACCGTCTGCGACCACAGCATAAATACAAATGTGGCAGGTGCACGCCGGCCAACACAGCCACACTTTTCGCCTCACTGTCCAGCAGTGGCCACTATTGCCAACTTAACAATCTAAATTTCCCTTGTAAAAAATTTACATATATTAAAATTTTGAAAAAATTTAGAAAATATTACAGAAAACCTAAATTGTATACTGTTTATATTTAGCTGTTCCGAAATTCTAATTTCCACAGTTTACCGCGCGTCCCCTAAAATTCTCCTTCACCACTACTAGGGGGGGGGCGCTCCAGGTTGAGAACGCCTGCTATAAAATATCCCTTAGATATATTGATAGGGAGTGGGCCGTTATTACATTTCCAACCCTGTGAAGAGAATGTGAGCGAGATGTAGGAAGGAACATGCAGCTACTAAAAATGTACTTACATCCATCCGAATTTAACTTGCTCGNGAATGTGAGCGAGATGTAGGAAGGAACATGCAGCTACTAAAAATGTACTTACATCCATCCGAATTTAACTTGCTCAGTAGTATTAGAAGAGGACCCAGTCCCTTCGATGGAAACACACACGCATTTTCACCCCTCCTGCACCAAATTTCACTTTGGACAATTTACATTCCGGTATTTACCATTCACCTGGCACTCGCCACACTAAAACCCTCCCATCAGACTGCCACATGGTATAGTGTGATTTATCACTACTCATGCGTCTCCAGTCGTTTACTTTCCCGTGGCGGTGCTCTTTACACCACCATGTTCACAGGCGAAGTGAACAGTTCACAGGCAGTTGCTGAGCTTTGAACCGCAGTCTTCGTACCTCTCAGTGCTCAGACTTGGTGTTAGCTGCACGTTAAGTGGCACTGTGGATGTCATGGATGATGGTATCACATGATGTCATGCGATGTTCCCCTACCACTTTCTTTAGTGCTTGACGATCTCTGTAGGTCAACACTCATAGACTACACAGCCTCGGTTTTGCTGCTCTTTTACTTCGCTTTTCCACTTGCCAATCACTCCCTGCCAGTAGATTTGGGCAACATCAGAATGGCAGAATGAACCTGACGTATTGTTACGGTGATTATTTTAGGATTAAAATGTATTTATGTTTTTTTTCTGATGCAAAATTAAATTTATCTTGGCTGCTCTAGCCTTAATTTCAGATAATTCTTATGTTAGGATATGTTTACACGGGTAGAGAATACAATCTTTAGCTCAGAAACTGGACGCAATCTTTAAAAACGATCTGTTTTTCTCCTTGTCAATTCCTTCAGCAGTGGTCTTCGCGCTAATTGCCGCGGGTAGGGTCTTTGCCACCGGTAGAATATNTTAAAAACTATCCGGTTTTCTTCTTGTGAATGCCGTCAGCAGTGTTCTTCGCGCTAATTACCGCAGGTAGGGTCTTTGCCACCGGTGGAATGTGTCACAGATGGCCTGTGATATTTGCTGAGTGACGCATTTGAACACGTGTGTTTGAAGCGTGTTGGTGAGCGAATTTTCTGTCTCACTCCCTCGTGCGCTGTTCTATATTTGTTTCTACTTTTCTGAGAACGATCACCAGAATAATAATCGGGAAAATTATTGTGAAAGCTGTCTCTATTCCCGTGGCAGGTGTGCGCAAGTTTATAAATACCTACCTGCGTGGTCTCTCTTGCTCTTTGCTCTTTTGTCTTCGCTCTTCTATTGAGAAGGTGGCGGCGAAAGTCCAAGGCCTAAGGCAGACCGCGGAATAACACCATGCAGGGAAGTAACTAGTACTTTTCTATCATGTAGGTGGAGTTAATTGGTAGACGTTCTGGGGCCAGCACAACAAGTAGTCAAAATTTGTGGTCTTTCGAGTTCAGTTGTGTCCCTTACTGGTCCATGTACCGCAACTAACTTAATTATGTCCTGACTCCGGTTTTGAACTGTAGTCTTGTATAAATGAATCTCTAAGGTATGGTTCCAATATTTGTTGTTTAAAACTTTTTAGGTACTGCAAGGCAGCTTGTCAATCATTTATATTATTTTGAGTCTAATTATGTTGAATCTTTGGCCGTGACTGTCTTCCGTCTTTTGATAATTTTGATACTTGTAAGTCAATAATAATGTATTACAGATACGTTTTCCGAATTTAAAACAAACTGGATTTACACTGTAACTATTCATACAGGTGTATTTAAATCAGCTATGAACCTATCTACAGGTAGTAATAGCCCCCCAAACCCTTTTAAGCCTGTGTATTAATTTTTATTATTTTATCGATATCTGTAGAAAGAACTGTTGATCTCCACAATTATTCGATCCCATCCGGTCCCACGCTCTCCCCCTTAGAGTGACAATATTGCTTTCTGATGTGGCAACCAATAACTGCACCACTCTTAAAGTCACTGAACTCCCTTGTTGCACTCATTCTGCTGCTATCGCGTGGTACTGACCAACATCGAGCCCTCTGCCTCCCTTTGTAGCGGTTACGGTGGTCATAGTGACAGGTGGGCGACAGTTTACTTTTACAGAGGGATGTCCGGATATTTCTGATCAGAGAGAGTAGGCGTGTAATGGGATAAATGTTGCAGTTCGTATGGTCGAGGCACGAGTAAGTGAGTCATATTTGGGAGGCACTAAATAGCTGATATCTTGAGTGCTGATGAGAAAGAGATGAAGTGAGGATGAAGTAGCTTAGGAATGGTGTGTTGGGGGAGTGCCCGTGCGCCCCGGCAAAATCGCCACCCATTTTCCCGGGAATCGAGCCCGGTCTGCCATGGCGACTGTCGTGATAGCCGCATCACAACTGGTGCGTGTTCGCAGGTGCTACAGTACAGCGGCTCCAGAGACTGGCAGACGTTGTGGTGGGGCCTGGATGCTGAGATGGACCACAGCAGCGAGGCGTACGGTGAGCTGAAGAACATGGACCAGAACTCAGGGAACCCGCACGGGTATATGGGCAACAATGGCTACACGCAGCTGGTCACGCTGCTACTGTGCGCCGGCATGCCTGTCGACTTGCCTGACAAAACCAACTTCACTCTGCTGCATGGCTCGGCGTACGGCGGATGCTACCAGCTAGCGGAGATGCTGCTGTCGCGCGGGGCTGACGTGAAGGTGAGGGACATCTACTATAAGACACCGCTCATAGCGGCGGCGTACAATGGTCACCTCGAGACAGTGAAGCTACTGGTGCAGGCCGGCGCTGACACCACGGCTACAGACAAATACGGCTACAATGCCCTCTACTATGCTAAGATTTATAGCTATACCGCAGTGCAGCAGTACCTGGAGCAGTTCCCCGCCTAGCCTCGCCCACGCCTATACAAGCAATAAAGCCTTTACTCAGAATAACCTGTCTTCCTTACTTGTCTATCTTACTCACCTGAAGAGCGTACTGGTGTGATAACCACTGGTGCGCTACCAAATTTGCGAGATCCTGATATTTGTAAGAAATGTGCAAGAAGAGCGACTGTACTGGATATCGGGAACCTGTATGCTCCTCAGCCAAATGCTATTTACGACAAGTCATGTTAATAATTTGTTTTACATTTGCAATTTCCATTTTAAAAATAGAAGCTAACTAGCAATTGTTTTTGCTATAAATTATTTAAACTTTATTAATTTTTTTTACTAGAAAAGAGGAAAAAAACACCAATGTGAATAAAGGACAGAATAATAATGCCGATGCGTCTGTGTGACTCAATGTAAAAATGTTGATATTTTTTCCGCAACTAATGTAGTAAATTTTCAGAAATTGTAGGCAAACTTTTTATTATTGTATTATGCGATGGGTTTTTTTATCAGCAAATATGCATTTCCTGAAACCACCCAAAAAATGGTGGACTTGTCTTCATTTGAATACCTCGTTTGAAATAAAAATATACATGATAAAAACTTACTTATTATTTTACAATTGTAGTACATTACGTGAAATGTTTCGAAAATCAACACATCTATACAAGAAGGAAAATTGGAATCAACTAAAACTGTAGTCCCCAGTACAGAACGGATACACAAACCATACCAACATATGGTATGTCATCATTATGAAATAAAATAGCAAGATCTTTTTTAGGTTTTGGAACATAACAATACATTAAATATAGACGCACATATATTAGACCTATTGTTTCATACATAATAAAAACAAAACAATCGTTTCCGTTAAGCTGTTATGTGCTGCAGTAGAACACTGGAATCTACAGTAAAAATTGTAAACGATGTATGATTACTTGNTTCCGTTAAGCTGTTATGTGCTGCAGTAGAACACTGGAATCTACAGTAAAAATTGTAAACGATGTATGATTACTTCGTATTGTACCTCATCTCACACTCTCTGAAGACCGCAATAGCTCTGTCTTGGCACTCTGCCCATAAGGTATTCCGGTGCCTAATGACCCTACTGGTATATGGTTTTATAT